>JAQIXR010000284.1:0-35084 GCA_034700825.1 Quadroppia sp. Gr-Ori-00064 | reverse complement strand
TGCAAATACTGACTCCAATTGGGTTTTGAACTCAAATAGATGGCGTAAATTTGTATTTGTTGTTAAGAATCGTTTTATGACATCATTAGTGAAAAGTGTATTCATTTTCTATAATAACGAACTGATTATAAAGTCATAGAATTATATAGAATTGAAAAGCAGTCAAAAGACAGACGATTGAAGTGATAGTCAGTATTGAAAGCATTGATTGCCAGACATTTGGACTCATTTCAGAGCAGACATTGTTTTCAATAATTAATTGCAAACCAAATCCAAACCAAACCAATGGATGACAAAAACCGGACCAACTCTTGGAATCCATTGAATTATTCACAAAACCTTTGTATTGATCATTGGTTTGAGTTTTAAAGACATTAAAATGAGTTGTCTTTCCATCAGGTGTTGTGTCCAACACATCAGGTGCTGGCAATCACATGGAGTCGTCGCTACCCTTCCTCTCAGACTCCATGTCTGGTCTCGACCTCACAAGTGATCATTCGGTCCATGACTTCGACAACAAATTCAATTGCAATCAAAGCCTTCAAACTGTAAGCACCAGACGATTGACTGATCCCTTCTTTGCGAGCAATGGCTTGAATTGTGGACACTTTGGACTCAATGTATGCGACAAATCGGATGCGACAGCACTTCCGGCCAATGGTCTCAATCACATGAAGGCCGACATTGGCTTCAATGGCAATACAAATCATTCGGCTTTTAATCCAAACTCAATTCAATTCATTCCGTCATCAGATCTGATGTCAAACCAATGTCTCAACACTTCTTCACGTCTTTACAATCGATTCCCTCAACCATTGAACTCAATGACAGATCTGTTGCCAAATCCAATGCCAAAATCAATGTCCAATACATTGACTGATTCTGTGACCAAATCATTAGCTAATCCCATGTCTAACCGAATCAACACTTCATTGTCTTCAGCAATGAATGGATCAAATGAAAGTCAATCCTTAATAATGCCGACAATTATTGGTTGCAAATCACAGCCATCTCTGCCATACCGGAAGACATATCCGCATATGATGTCCACTCAAGAGGCCAGTCATCCGATGAACCGTCAGATGAGAGCAATTCGGTCCAGAAATGTGACCACGAGTTCAGTCGAGCCCTTGAATAAAGTGAACTATTATTTGGACAAAAGTTATGAACAATTCAAACATCTGGAGAGAGAGCGAAAAAAGGTTTGCATTGGTTTTCAATGGATTATTGATTTGATTTCAATTGATATTATGTTTAGATTGAGTGCGAAATGACTGAAGTATTCGTCGGTCAGAAGATCTCGAGTGCAAACAATATTCCGATCCAACGTTTGCCACAAAATGCGACAAAAATGGATAAAATCCTAACCGATATGAGTCGAGAACACGCAAAAGTGATCACAATTATGGCCAAAATGGAACAGTTGAGGGAAAGGGAATTGGATGAATTGGTCCACAACTCTGTCCACAATTGGGTCCAAATTCTTCGTGATTTGCAAATGAAACGCAAATATGAAATGTCTTTAAACGAAGAGATATGTCATGTCTTAAAACAACTATCGGTCTGTATTCGTACGGTGCGGACAGTCCTCTGGTGTGCGTCTGTCGTCACTCTATACCAAAATTAACACAATTTTGTCTCACTTTTACTCTAATACTCAAAGTTTTGCCGCATTTTTACATAAAAGAAAAAATTTTATAAAAAATATATTTTATTCAAAGAGAATATGATTTTGAAAATAATTTTTGAGAGTTTTATATGAATTTTCTCTCATTTTTCTATTGAATGAATTTTAAAAATAATTTAAAATAATTAATAATCAATTCTTTTATTCTTTTCATTCATATCATGAAATTATATTAGAATTTGAAAATTGTTTTTCAATTATATATTACTTTAAATGAATTTAAAGTAAAGAAAAAACATTTAAATTCTATAAATACTATTACTTTTAGTTTATTTATTTTCAAATCACTGTCTGTACTCTTAGTTACAAAACACAACTCTTTATTAACTTTTATTTTATTTTGCGAACAATTCATTAGTTTTGTCATTAGTTTTGTCAACAGTTTTATTGATTTTCATTTTATTGATAATATATTTAACATTATTATTGAATTTCTCAGACATTATTGTAATCCAAATTGCGGTAAAACTTTCAATATTATTATAATGTTTTTCTTCATTCAAAACAATTGTATTATTTTATTGAAAAAAAATAAAAAATTTAACGAAAAAATCGTTTTTAAGTATAGTTTTGATTAAATTTTACCAAAAATTATAATTTGTTTTTGAAAATATCTGAACAATTGGTGAAAATGTTTGCACACAATTGCAGACAATTAGTGATGAAGAATAAAATGGATTAAAGGTATAAAACATTAGAAGTTTTGTACAAATTGTTAATAAATTCATTAAAATCAATGTTTTGTTTCATATTTTCATTACATTTAATATCAATTCAATCAAAACATATTAAATGACCTTTCTTTTCAATTGTATGCCCTCACATATTACACCCTTTTATCCCCTGATTTGACTTTAGCATAAGATATTAATTTCTTTTAAATTGTTATTTCATTAATGAATTGATTTCTAATAAAATAGTCAAACGAAAACCAAAACCAATGAAAGATATGATTCAATGGTCTGTCGATTGAAATGAATGCAAAATCAAAGATAATTTCAATGTTTATTTCATAGCAATAATAGTCTCCAAACTCTCCAAACGACTAATCATTAATTGATTGATAATTTCTATAATAACTAAAGAAAACAAATTTTCAAACCATTAAAGTTTGACTGAAAATAGAGTCCAATTGTAGTCCCTATAGGCTATTGAGAGTCCTTATTGAGTAGGACTTTCCTGTCATGAAAGCCTCGGTCGAAGTGTTGCCAACTCTCGGTTCGGCCATCGGATCGTTGATGAGGCCATCGGACGTCACCCGGGACTATAGGGTCTCTCTGAACGATAACTCGCATGCCTTTGTAGTTCTCCCAGTGCTCGCGATTGTACTGAAGGTAGTACCAGAAGGAGACAACACCCAGGTATAAGAGAAACCCCCTTCCGATCAACATTCGGGTCGTTTTGGCCCCTTCAGGGGTCTGAAAGCAATCATAACATATGTCAATTGAGTCCTCATTTGAAGCAAATGTCAAACCATGTAATGTTGGCGAAGATATCTCTCGAAGACGTCTAACGGCTTTCGATAGAATCTTCGCAAAGGGTTATAATATTCAATGTATAGCTGTTTCACTTCAAACGGTTCCGACGGATGAATCGTCTGATCCTTAATCCATTTGACCCGCCATTGTCTCTGGACGTCATCGAAGTCAGGTCCCAGTCGTTCCCTTTCGTTGACAAATCTACCCTTGATTTCCATTGGTGTGACACCACCTGAAGGGTGAAAGGGATACCGAGGGTTCTCATCAAACCGTTGTGCCGACGCCTTTGCATACAATTTCTTCAATTCCTCTTCACTTATGTCTGGCTTCAGGTCGTCCGAGACCTTAGAATGGGATGAATGTCTTCTAAGGCTGAAGAACACCATTTGAGTCGAGTTTGTTTACCACTGTTTACACACTTTTGTGTCTTTGAATCAAATGTTATTCAAATAATTATTAATTTATTTTATTTTATTTAAAAATTAATTTTAAAAAATCAAAACAAAAAATCAATTAATTTACATGAAATATAAATTTTAAAAAATATTTAAAATATTTAATAATTTAATTGTAATTATATTGAGATTTGATTGAAAACAATTGAATCAATTGTTCATAAATAACGTAAAATAAAATTAATATTAACTTATTTCCCCTTTTATTGCATTTAAGCCAAAAATCAATTCAAATATTTTTCTCAAATGTGTTAACAGTTCATAAATGACGTCATATTTCGTAAAATCTGTACATATTTTGTGAACAATTCAGCGCTCATTTCGATTGAATGGAAGACAATTCAGGAGCTGTTCCGTGGCTTCAATGGGAAGGCGATGACAATGAAGACCAAGAATCGGGTCATTCGACGGAAAATACCTTTGATTTAGAGTTAATTCAGGTATTGATTGATATTTTGTTTACATTTTATAAACTAATAATGAATTGAATTCAAAGGAAATGAAGAGTTCATTGAATTTGTTTCGTTTGATTACGTCTTCGTTTTGTCCACAAATATATGGCCAGACATTGGTTAAGTCGGCCCTCGTGTTGGCTGTGTTCGGGGGCGTCGACAAAGTGAACGCCCAGTGCTCTGACATCACAACCAGAGGTCAGATACATGTTCTCCTGTTTGGAGACCACGGATCTAATAAAGACATACTCCTAAAGTCGGTCCAATCGATGGCACCTAAAGGCCATTATCTCTACGGAAACACAACGACCACTAATTCGTTGACCTCTTGTCTTAAGAAACGAAAAATCGATAAAAGAGTTAAAGAATATTTCGAAAAAGGATTACTCGTTTCGGACAAAATCGGTGACAATTGAACCAAATTTTGGATTAATTAATGACAAAAATATTTAATTTTGTGTTAAAATGTTTAGCCATTTGTTGTTTCGATGAATTCGAGCGAATGAGTGGATGTCAGCATCAGATCATTCAAGAAGTTATGGACTTTCAGACAGTTTTGATCCAAAAGAACGCAAGATATCATGAAATGAGAGCCAAGACATCAATCATAGGTGCCGTCAATCCTATGAATGGGTGCTATGACTGGTCTCAAAATGTTTGGCAAAACACAAAACTAAACAAAACTCTTATTTCGAAATTTGATTTGATCTTCAATTTAGTCGATTCTCCCGACGAAGAACTGGACTCAAAGTTGTCAAAAGATATTTTGGATTCGCATAAAAGTCAACAAAATGTCTGTCATTTGAGTCAAAGAAGTGTTTTTTGTTCCCAAAACATCGACAACAAAAATGAATGCAAATTGTTGTCGAAATTGACTTATGAACCAGAAGAAGAGGAACCGGATCTCATTCCACACCAACTACTCAAACAATACGTCGATTATGCCCAACAGTTCTGTCAACCGGCGCTCACAGATGAGGCCAGGGATGTGTTAACGAAGTTTTGCTCCAAAATAGCGAAATCAGAGATCTGTAAATCAAAGACACGGCGAATGGAGAGTCTGTGCCGACTGACAGAAGCCAGAGCTAGGGTAGAACTGAGACCTTTTGCCACTGAAGACGACGCCAGTGATGTCATTGATATCGTTAGGAATTCCGTTGGAAAGCATTATTCTGTTCCCAATTATGTCAAACAAATGAAACATTTTCACACTTTCGACAAAATGAGTAAAAAACAAAACACCAAATATTTGTTGAGAGCTTTGCAAACATTTGCGGAACAGAACAATCAGACGGTGTTTAATGTCGACCAAATCACACAAATCAGTCATTCCTTCAAAATATCATTCGATACCAAAGAAGACATTTTGCGGTCAATCGAAATACTCAATAATGAGTCACTTCTTCTTAAAATGGGATCTAATTATAAATTACTTTAAATATTGTTTATTATTAATATTTTTGTCATTTTATTGATTTTTGTTATAATTACTCAAACATAGAGTGAATTGAGTTTGAGTTTTGCCATTAATTCTATTTATAGTCTCATATAATATGTATTTTAAGTCATAATTCGTTTTCTTTACTTTGCTTTTGTTTGTCGTTTTGAATACATTTTAAATGAAATATTTTTGTCAAATGCAATACAAATGTATTACTAGTTTTGTCAACATTTGAGACCAGAGTTCATCCAATTTATTGATTTTTTCATAAGACTACAAGTGCTTCAATGGAAAGGCTGTGACAGCACTGGTAGTGAACTCATAATCGATTAAATGAAATAAAAATATTATTCTTATATTAATATAATTTGAAAATATTGTCAAACATTGAAATGATATTTCAATTTGGATTATATTCTATTATTTGTATTAAATGAAAGTTTTTTCACTTAAAAAATATTGATTTTTCAACAAATGATTTGGAAATTGATTTTGAAAATCAGTTTTCAATGAATTCTCAGTGCTATTCAAACCTGAATCTCATCGTTGAGGAAAAGTTTGGATTTATGTTAACTTTTTTTGACACGAATTGACTTTGATTTAAAGTAATTATGTTTTTCAATGAAAACCAAATATTTTTTTCTGTAAATACATATAAAATGATTTTTGGACAAAAAATGTGAAAAATATCAATATTAGGGAAAAGTTATGTTTTTATATAATTGAGTTTAAGGTGAGACCAATGAATGGAAAGTTATTTGTTTTGAATGACAAGTCAATTGTGAGTGATATGAGGTCTGGAATATGAAACTTTCAACTCATAAATGATTAAAAGTATATTTATTTAATATATTTGTTTAATTTGAGTCAATTGTATGCTCTCTACCATTGCACTGATCATTGATCACACACTTAGTGGTCTGTTATCTGTTCAATACATCCAAATATGTGGAGATAAAGTGGAGAAGAATTGCATACAATATAAGCACAAAAGTATATAATATATTGTTATCAAATAATGTCATAATATTATCGCTAATAATGAGTTCGATTGCATATAATGTCATATCAATTGATATCCAATAGAAAATGCATTCAAAGTCTCATTCAATAATATCAGTAAAGCATTCTTAATGTCAGCTCTTGGTATCCAAGTGTAGCCAACGTTGAGCTGAGGCACAGGGATTCATAGTCGCGGCCACTTCGCTCAGATCCAGTCCCTGTCTCTCTCTATCTGAATGAATTGCAAACTTGCAAACACTAGACGTGACTTCGCATCAAAACGGCATTTCATATAAATTTGTGCCGTTTTTGCTGTGTTGTAACCACTATAACAAAGTTTAGTAGAACAGCTACTTTTGCCTGTGCTATTGCCTGTGCTATTGCCAATACAGCGAATAAATTATTGCCAATACAACTACCCGGTGCTCCTGTGCTCTCAACAGTTATACAACTATTGCACAGTTATTCACTATTTACACGATTCAAATTCACTCAAAACTCACTCTCTATTGTGTTCTTCATTAACACTAAACATAAGTCAACGCTTAAAACGATTCCGAATCAAACTTTTTCAGTGAATCCATTCAAACATATCTTCGGATAAAAGGATTTTCACTAAAAAGTTTCAGAAATGCCATTCAAGAAGTTTTTCGGTGGTAAAAGCAAGAGTAAAAGCTCTGGCGCCGACGGTAAGCATTAATATGTTTATTTCAACCAAACATTTAATAATATTTTGATTTTTATTGTTATTTAAAAACAAGTTATTTAATGAACAACTTTTCATAACTTTCTTAGAATTGATGGCAATTAAAGTCTGATATTCTTTTGACTTTTTTGTCGTTTGTTTTGTATTTAGTTTATAATTAATGCCGAAATTATTTGTTTTAATTAGAAGTAAATAAAATAAGTGAAAATGTGTCGAACATAATATGAATGTATGCTATGCTATGCTATGCTATGAGACATACATTGAAAACTATTCTGTACTCCAAAACCATATTTATAATGACATGAATGCGTTCTTGCATTCAAATGGTTTGTCAATACATTTGTACATTCATTTGAAGGTTATTTTATGCGTATTTTCATTGAATCAAAATTTAATAAATTATATTATATTATAAATTATAAACATTACAAATATATATAACTATTAAATGCAGTTCCCATTGATTTGATTTTTCACATTATTTTTCTTTTAATTATATAAACGGAAATAATTTACTATTTTTTAATCAATTGAAAAGAGATTTCAATCAAACAGAAAATAAAGTTTTGTATATATATTAATTGTCTTCATTTCACAGTCTTTTGTAATCTCTGAATCATTTATTTATTTATTTTTTATAAGTTTATAATTAAAATTATTTTCAATTTTACATTAAAGTTGATCTCAAAATGAATTCACAAATAATTAATATTTGTTTCATTCAATGAAAGTTAAATTTATTTGAAAAATATTAATTAGAAATAAAACTTGAATTTTCAAAAGGTTAGCATTAAAGAGAGCACCGGTAGGACAGGTATAATGTTTAATAGTCACATTATAAGGCATTTATTAATAAATTCATTTTTATTTATCAAAAGTAAATTCATTTCAGTTTCTGTTAAAAAAATTATTAAAAATTTTGAACTCTTTTAAATTTTTCATATTTTCGAAACATTTGTTAAATATATTAAAATATATTTTAAATTTCATAACAATTTATATTATAATCAAATCTTAAAATACATTTCAATATCGGTAATGAAATGTATAAAAATTTTCTTTAAATAAAATGAACTTTATTCAATCCAAGGTAATCAACGTTACTATTAATATAACTTATTTAATAATTAAATATTTTTATGAATACTTATTATTACAATCGATTCGATATTCTGTATATTCTGTGATATTCTATAAAATACTCTTTTGAAATGAAATTAAAAACTCAGAAAAAGTTCATTTTATTTAAAGTTAAATTTCTTAATAAAAATTTGTTTAAACATACAGGAGTTGAGACACAGGTGTGTAATGTATTCAAAAATAAAATTTTAATGAAGTCTAAAATTTTGAGTGAAATGTTGCAAAAGTTTATCTCAGAATCGATTGATTGGTACAAAATCATTAATTAAGACAAACCAAACCATACCAAATGAATGAGAAATACATTCTATAATTATCTCAAACTAAATGATAACAAGATTTTCGTCTTTAATGTCAAACAATTTAAGGAAAGAAATATCGATTTCTACAGTATATATACACCATTTATATGACAAAGGGGGCATTCAGTTTAGGGGAAGATTCTTAAAAATTGAGTCAATTATCATTGAATATAAAATAATTGGAAAATAAATTAATTTTTAAAACTTACGAAAGAAATAAATAAATATTTATTAAGAAAAGAAATAAAACAAAAACTCTTTACAAATGAGTTTCTGTTTCTTAGTATTAAAGTCTTTGATTATAATATTTGGATCACTTCTGATGAGAAAATGTCATCAAAAATGTATGGATGGATAAGAATATAATGGATTTAGAGATAAGAATTATTTTTACTTTGAATGTACTAGAATAGATTCCATTTATTGATCCCTTTCCTCCTAAACAAAACTTCTATAACTAAGCAAACATTTAAATATTTTAAGTTTTCTTATTTTTTTATTAAAAAATATCAAAATTCAAATTGTTTTTAAAATTTTATAATTATCAACAATTTTATTCATATCAATTCGTAAGCTAAACATACTTCTAATCTGATCCATTTCCCATCGGAACGTACTCATTGAATGAACCCATATCTGAAAATCACTTTCATATATAAAATAATTACATTTATATTATAACCTTTAAATACTCTATCGGTATATCATTATATGATTACAAATAATAAATTCATGAAAACTCTATTTATATTAAATTCTGCTCTAATATTAAAATAGATTTTATTTTTATTAAAATAAATAATTCATTTAAAAATGTTTTATTTAAAATTTTAATAGAAATAATTATTTTGTAAATAAAATCAAATTTAATATTAAATATATTTGTCTTAATTAACATTTAGGTTAAAATTTTGGGCAAAATTATAATATTTTTGCAGTGAATATAATATAACAATAAATGAATTACTTAATAAAAGTCATAATAAATAAATTCTTATTATTAAATGTTTTGATTATCGAATAATTTGTTGAAGAATTGTTAGTTTAGGTAATCATTAGTTTTGTTTGTATGCGAACAGACAGAGTGTTGCAGTGTTAGGAAAGTCATGTTTTCTGTTCTTTCTGTATATAAGAAGCGCTAAAAAACATTACTCGTTATAAAGTGTGAAATGCAATTCATTTCTTTCAAAATCAATTCATTTAAAGACATCAAAGCATTTCTATTCATATTAATGTTTAGCAAATAATTGAGTTTTTACTAAAACATAATTTTATTTTTATTACTCAAAATTCACATTTATTTTAAGATTTTTTTGGCTATAATTAAAAATTATATAATAATAGAAAACATTATTATATTATAATTTTATGTGACTTATTATATGATATGTTAACCCATTATAAGCAAAGGTCGAATCGATATTTTCATGTCTTCTTTCGCTGTCATGTCTTTCCATTCAATTCTTTGGCTCAAAACTCAATTGATTTTCTCGTTAGCAAAATATAGAAATGATTTCTCGGTTATAGATAAACACAATCAAAAACATTGTTAAACATTGTTAATGACAAATAAATGTCATTTCGTTTATTTGTTTTTATTCTTCAATATTTTGTTCGCAGATTTCTCGAAGAAAATACAAAAACAGATAATTATTTTGAGAGGAATTAATGAAATGTTTGAGAATTTACTTAAAAATTATTAGTAATTTGAATGAAATAATTGATAGTCTTATTATATGACCTTGGTATTACATGGTATTACATGGTATTATATTGTATTAAATTATTATTAGAAATATTCCTTAAATTTATTTCTTACAATAAATTTTTGATATTAAACATTGAGAAAAATTATTAAATAATGATATAGTGATTAAATATTAAATATATTTATAGTTTTATTATATTTTTTATTTAGAATTAAATAAAAATATATAACAAAAGTATTTAAAGATAAGAGAATAAAATTTTGTCAAATCATATAATTTGATATTTTTATTAACGACACAATAGTTATGGTTATGTAATTCATATGATTTCCATTCACAACGAAAATCACGTTTACTTTTGATTCACAATTCATATAACGACCAAAAAATGATAGATTTCTATGAATTGATTGATTTCATTGAATATATCTTTATATAAGAAATTATTTATAATTTTAAAGAAAAAATTCTTTAATAAAAATTCAATTCAATCTAAACTGAAATTTATTTTTAAAAATATGTTTAATATCTAAAGAATTTGTTGAAATAAATCATTGAAAACAAATATTTAATATTTATTATTTGCACAAATCATTTGATAATAAACTTTCTCTTTTCATGAGATGTTATGAAAACTCGAGTGATTTCATAATTGAATTTTTATTTGAAAATAATTAAATGATTGCATAAGAGAATGAATTTATGGATTTTAGATCAATTGTTGATGTTTGGACAGAAACACCATTTCCTTTATTTGATCATTTACTGTGAGTTCAGACAGAATTGACTTTAGATTCTTATCTGAATTTGAATTCAATTCTATTATATTTAATGCAATTCTTTATAAAAATTAAATTAAAATCTCATTCAAACACTTAATTACATTTATATATATAAATGACTTCAAAAAAATCTTTATAAAATTGATTAAAAATAATTTATTTAAAATATCAAAGATATAACAAAACATAATAACTTATAGCTTTAAATAACGACAAATTTTTATTAACAAATTTTAATACATTTCAATTTTTATTAATTAAATGTTTTATTGAAAAATATTTTTTTAACAAATTTTAAATTAAAAAAATTCTTTTAAAAATTTATATGAATTTCAAAATATGATTACTTGTAATGATGTGAAAATTTGTTTTTAATTTCATTGAAAACAAATTTGGTTTTAGATTTCAATGATTGTAATACGAACTCAAATACAATATGAGACAAAGGGTACAAACAATGATAAAAATAGAAATAAAATCAAAAAAAATTTCAAAAGTTGTAATTCATTATCGTTTAGGTGAAGGAAATGCGTTTTTTGAAAGGATTTTCTCTTTAATAAAAACATAAATTAAAAAAAGAGATATTTTGAAAAAAATTAAAACTTTTTAATGAATATTTAAGAATAATATTAAATATTTTAAGTTTTTATTCGGTTATTAAATGACTTTTGATATTGTTTTATACTTTATAATAAAGCCTATAATAAGATAATTAGTTGTAATAAAAATTGTTTATTATTTTTTGATTTATTTAATTGAATTCAGATCTAAATAAATGTCAAACTCAAGGAAAATAAAATAATTTGATTAAAAAATAAATTGAATTTTTCTTTAAAACTTCACATATTTCTCTATTTTTTAAATTCCTAAAAATTGTTTAAAATATAATAATAATTGAAAATAAATAGACTTTTAGTTTTAATTCCAAGAAATGGTCGATATTTAAGTTCTTATACTATGTTTGAAAAACAGTTGACAAAATTCAATCAATAATTTTAATTATAGTTAATTTCAATCAAAAGTTTCTCTAAACTAAAAATTGAAATGATTTTCAAAAACGTTTAATCGTTTTATTAATTTAAAAAATAAATAAATTGAAAAAATACTGAATAATGACATTTGAAATCATAAATTAGTTATTCAATATTTGATGTTCGGCTCAAACTCCAAGTGCTGTCTAATGAATGTTAACAATGAATGTTCATTAATGAAATCATTACATCAATAGTCACTACAGTTGTATTCATTGGTATTAAATCTTCGATTCATTACAACATTTCTATTCACATAACGATTATTGTAAATCCAAATCCAATGCTTACAAGTGTTCAGAGATGATGATAGTATGGGCGCAGCGCATGTGCCCCCGATTCAGGTGCTCAACATTGAACCGATGGTTAACATTAGGTAATAGAGGAACAACAGGCAAGACAGGCAACTGAGGCAAGGATTTCATCTGAGCTGAACATTGCTATCAAAACAGAATTGAGTGAGTCTTATGAGAAGCAGTTGAGAAGACTGTGTTTAGCACTGAATAAGTTGTCAAATATTTTTTGGCAATGATTTCAAAAACTCTTCATTTGTTCAGTTGTTGACGTCTTTCGTTGCATACAATTATCTGTTTTTTGATGTGAATTATTTAAACGATATATTCGTTGCATTGGATCCGACAATATTTGTTATACGGTATGACAGATAATAACAGTGTTTGGAGTGAGAGAACAGTATTTCTATTGATTGATACTCTCTGTGCTCTCTGTTCTGTAATACCCAATAGTATATTAATGCTTTGAACGCTGTATTCAATTCACAACACTTTTGCAAAATAATTATATCTTCAAAATATTCTTCATTTGCTATAAAGTGGTCTAAAACTGAACCTAAACTGTATCGGGTGTTAGACATCCGTCTGTTTATAAGTTTTTAACTCAATTAGACGTCTTTTGATGTTTAAAATATTTAATTATCTGTTAATTGTAATCAAATTCTAATGAAAAGGTAATGTAATTGTGTTCAGAAAATCTCAATATTTATAAAGTTTGACCTTTTTGTCGGTAAATGAATTTATGAATCAATAATCGTAAGACTCTTTGATTCATAACACGATTCTTGTCTCAGAAGTCATATAAAAATGACTTGTTATTAACAAACAAAGAATTTGTTCACAATTTTTGTGTTTTTATTGAAAACATTAAGTGTTTTGAATTTATTTTATTTGCTTTTATAGTCATTGGGTTTTTAAGGGCTATCAAACATAGTGATGGAAAGGGAGGGTCAGGTGAATGATGCTTTGGGAGCTATACATCATTTAGTGATATATAGTCTAAATTATTCTAGCATTTGATCCACTCTTTATGGCCTCTCTTTAACTATTAATATTGTTAGTAATGTATGTAATGATAAGCGAAGCAAACAATTCAAATAGCAGTCAAGGATTGCATTACAAGTCATACAACACTTAACGCAAACACACTTTCATAACAAATGACAAAACAATTGTTAATTAAATTCTAATAAAAATTATTTTCTTTTAACTTTTCAGTGGTTTTGATCAAATCGAGTTCAATCAAAGAACAGTCTTCTTCAGCCGGTTCTTCACATAGCTTTCAGTTTGATAGCCGATCGCAAGAGAGTTCCACTCCAAACAAGACATATTCTGTGTCAGAGCACTCGCAGGCCAGCAAAGAGTCCACTTCCAGTTCGGGCTCTTCTCAAAGACTTAAAACCCAAGCATTTAATAGTGAGTCCAATTCATTGGGAGCGCAGGGATTGGCATCAAATAGGAGTGCGCACAAAGAAAAACAGTCATCAGTGCAGCCATCAGTGTCTGCAGTGTCATCAGTGCTGCAACACATCAGTCATCCAACACAAGAGTCACCACAACTGTTACACAACTCCCACAACCGACCAGAAGTAGAGATTGCACAGCACTGGTCTGGTGCAAAGTCGTCCACTCAGGCCAATCATATCTCTAATGTGTCGGCCATCCATCAAAGCAGCACACATTCAGCCCCGGGAGGTGTTGTCCAAAGCAATAAAACAAATTCGAAGAAGCGATTGACAGAACCGATCGGTTCAGAAGTAACGCATTCTAACAGTAGTCCGGCTAAGGATCAGACGACTGGTCGGGAGTCGAGCGTTACGAGTGGTGTCATTAAATCAATTGCTTCCAGAATGCCAAAGGGGAAGGACAGCAAAGGGGGTGAACAATTTGACTGTAAGTCATGTCTAATGTTGTATTTGTCATAACTTGAGATGTATTTGACTTTTATTTCAATTGATTTGCATTATATTTCTCATTATAATAGACTTTTTGCTCTATTTCTAACTCTAACTCAGTTTCTATTTATAGTAACAGAGCTCTCAAACAGGAGTTGAGAGTTTGCTCCAAAGCCTTGTAATGATGTGCAGTGTTAGCACAGGCTATATATATACACAGTTTCGTTGAGACTGAGAGCAAAGAATACAAAATACAGAATCGAGAAGAGTATAAACACAATACAGAATACATAACAGCTTATTGTGAACTAAAACACACTTCAATTGGTTTTATATTTTTGAGTCAAATATTTTATGTAATTCTCTCAATAAAACTCAAGCACTGGTATAAAGATCAAAGTGAAGGCACAAATCCAGTGCTCCTTTTCTTTAACCTTAATCTTAACTCTTAAAAAATGCTGACTTTAATGCTTTCTATTAAAGCAAACCAAAAGTAAAAGATATTTTTGGCAAATATTACT
The DNA here is from genome assembly GCA_034700825.1 of Quadroppia sp. Gr-Ori-00064. Classification (NCBI taxonomy): domain Eukaryota; kingdom Metazoa; phylum Arthropoda; class Arachnida; order Sarcoptiformes; family Quadroppiidae; genus Quadroppia; species Quadroppia sp. Gr-Ori-00064. Next base: position 20,187 of record JAQIXR010000284.1, on the reverse strand, counting down.
CAAAACATCTAAAGAGGAGTTAATTTCACTGATTATATCTGTTGAACAAATTTATTAGATTTTAATTTCACTTCATTTATAAAAACCAATTTTTAGTGAAGTTTTTAGAGATATCACAACTTATTGTCACTTCAATTGATTATATTTTCTTAAGTTTTCTTATAATCATTGTATGGATTGGCAAACAATTGATGGACTAAAGCATAAGATTAAGCATAGAATCTGTTATTGATTTCATAAAAATAATTAAATATATTTTAATATGAAATTAGTTTATCATTTAATTACTCAATAAAATGTTCGCATTATATTCAGAGCACCTGAGCGTAAATTTACCATTTAATTGAGTTCTCTCTCTTTCTCTCAAACTTTTTATCCATTCATAATCACAATAATTTATCACAAATTTCAAGACTTAAAGAATTAGTGATAAATTTATTCATAGATTACTTATATTTCATCAAAAAAATTCTAACTCCTATTAAAGTCAACTCCTTTTGAACACAACTTTTGAATGAATTCTTTTTCTTAAATTTGTTGTCAATAAAAATAATTTAGAATAACTTTATTCAGAATATTCTTTGACTTTTCATTATTCTGTATTATTATAATTAGGTTCACTTGAATGCAATGAATGTTTAGACAACAATTGCTTGAAATGATTTGTCACTTCTTATCCCAAACACAACTTTTACCAAATTTCGATGCAATGAATGCAATGAAATATAATTATAACAAATTATTTCGGTTGTCATTAGTTGTCATTAGCTGTCAATTGATGTCAATTATGTCATTGAAGGGGCAGTGAATGTATTGTTGTTGTCGTACTTTCAGGGAATACCTTCTATGAGGCAAAGCAAGACATGCGCGTTATGTAGCTATGGGTCGCAAATGCAGTCATCAGTGAATGAATGCCATAGACTATAGGCAGCGCTCGCATCGACTCTGGTCTGCATTTTGCGATACATTTATACATATATTATATCCCTATTTATATTCACATTCAATTGCAGTCAAAATGAACTCAATTATGGATTAAATCCATTATATTTAAGACATATTCAATGAAAACATTGTTTTGTTTGTAATAATGTCTGAATCGATGTTTTGTTTATAATAAACACAAAATATACAAATTTAGTGCAATTGTGTCCAAGAGTGCAATCATAACATGGGTAACACTCCCGCCTCCAAGAAGGGCGACCCCACCGAAAACGGTGAGTCCATATGACCCTCAATGCATACATACGCCCAACCCTTACATCTGTGCCACTGATGTGAGAGCACTGGGATCTCATGTATGACCACATCAGTCAATGGCCACATATATGCCATTCATAGCAATTATTGTCTCCATTGCTATCCCTTTCCTTCATTGCCAACCATTCCTTCCATACATTCATACCATTCATACCATTGTCTTCACTTTTGTCATTCAATTCAAACAATGTCTCAAATCTTAAGTTCAAATTCATGTCGAAATGTCTTAGAGTTGGTCTCAGTTTGTCTTAATTGTGGGTTAATTCAAAAATAGATCATCTCTTCAAAAGCTATTAATATATCTTCACTTCAATAAAGTTTTTTTATAACTATTTATATTATATTTACTTTAAATGAATTTTTTTTTTGCTTTTTCTCTCAATTTGTGAAATGTTTTATGTTTTGAATGTTTTGCTTTTAATTCACAAAATGTTATATTAAATGTGAACACAATTTCATATAATAGTCGATAGTATTTATTATTGAATGAATTGAATGTAAGTTTTTGTTGGCCTTGAAATCAAAATCACAATTATTTTGAGCCAAAACTCTAACACAAATGCATTGAATTGCGTGAGGAGTCGCACAGTTAGGTCTCACAAGTATAGCACAGGGAGTCTATTGGATTGGATTGGATGGGATTCGGCTGAGTCTTAGGCTCTAGTGTTTAATCGTTTAGTTAATAGATATAACGTATTGGCAAAGAGTGAACGCATCGTATGGTAGGGTTAGGGTATGGTATGGTTTGGTATTAAAGACAAGAATGACTTTCATTATTGCAATCGATTTATGGCAGCAATAATGCAGTCTTAAGTCTATACGAGTGTTGTGTCCGTCCTTTCAATACAAATGTCACTCAAATTACAATCAAAACACATCTCATCTCTCATTCAAACCATCAATTCATAGCTTTGTAGATATATTAGGTTTACCTTCAGATTCATTTGTGGCCACAAACTAATTCTGGACCTTTTCTACCATTGCTTATCAGATGTGAACTTTTTTTTTATTTATACAATAATAACAATAAAAAGTAATAGTTTTTCGACTTTGGATTCAATTTGTTAGTGAAAAATGTAATCAATTTATTGTTGGAAACACTGATTGCAGTTGTATTTCAATCATCCATAAACTCATTCAATATATTAATCAATGTTTTCATTGCTATTCAATATTGAAGTTCAAAATAAATATTTTCATTCAAAAACTGGACATTTGTTTAGAAGATTTGTAAAAAAGAGATAGTTTTTGACTTTCATTCATAAGATTTTAGTTTAGAAAAACATTTTTAGAGATAAAACATTTTTGAGTTTTATTTTATGAACATTTTATTTAAAAATATTTTTTTTTGAATATAATTATTTTGACAACAAATTAAACATAAATTCATTTGTTTTTCTAAGTGTTTAAAGATTTTATTTTTTAATGATTTCTAATAAATTATTTCTTTTTTGTTCACAAAATTATTTAGTGTTAAATTCATAACTATTTTTGTACTTCTGATAAGATTTGAATGATTTCGAGGAATGTTTGCATAAAAATAAGTAATTTTTATTGACTAAAAGATTGCGATTAAAGTTATGTCTGATTTTAATTTGTCTTAAAATAATTTGTGACTCAATTCATAAAAATATTTCAAATTGTTTTAAAACAATTTTGAGATATATGCAAAAGATGTATAAAAGGGTTGCCATTGATTGAGATTCCCTTTCGATATGTCATATTTGGTCTACTTTTGCACCAATTGTTTCATTGATTTATTATTACATAATATTTATGAATCAAAAGCAATAAAAATAATTGAATTGTTTTTATCAAATATTTAGTCAAAATATTTCTGGAAAAAGCAAAGGAGGAGTTCGAGAAGAAGTGGAACACACCTAGCTCCAATACTGCCTCCCTCGATGACTACGACCGCATCAAGACGTTGGGCACCGGCTCTTTCGGTCGGGTAATGCTTGTGCAGCGCAAACAAGGCGGTAATGAGACGGGAAAGTACTTCGCAATGAAAATATTAGACAAACAAAAAGTATTGTAAACTAAGAGACGAACTGATAATGACTTGAATTGACTCTGAATATGATTTGATGGACAGGTAGTGAAACTGAAACAAGTGGAACATACGTTAAATGAAAAGAGAATTTTACACGCAGTCGACTTCCCATTCCTTGTTCATTTAGATGCACACTTCAAGGTATTATTGACTCATTTCAGTCATCACTTCAAAACATATTATTTTAATTGAAGTCATATTTAAAGCGAACTCAAAATTGGACTCAAATTGTGTTCAATATATTGTTTGTGATTTGACTACTCATTGACTCTATGTCTCAATAGGATAATAGTAACCTATATATGGTTATGGACTATATTCCGGGAGGAGAGTTGTTCTCCCATTTGAGACGAATAGGAAAGTTTAGGTACAGTTTTGCACCACTTTATCACTAACCATAAGCTCAAAGGCAGCACAACTTTGTCTCTATTCTGTCACTTGACTAACAATGTCTGAAATGTCTTACAATCTGTTGAGGAATGAATCAATTTTTTGACGCAAACTATTGTCACATGTGTTTGTGTTGGGATGTGTTTGTCATTGTCTAATGTGTGTCACATGTCTTCGCTTTTGTGATTCGTAGGACAATTCCTACCTTTATATGGTTCTCGAGTACGTTCCGGGAGGGGAGATGTTTTCGCACCTTAGGAAGAGTGGAAGATTTAGGTAATTAACTAACCCTATCAGCCCTTCCTCTTCTCGTATGTTGGCCTCTGCTTGTGCTTTGAGCTCATCGTAAACATGATAACTGACTCTAATGATGCCCTGTCTGTCCACCAGTGAACAGGCGGCCCGTTTCTATGCGGCACAAATCGTGTTAGCGTTTGAATATTTGCATTATTTAGATCTCATTTATCGGGATTTGAAACCAGAAAACCTTCTCATTGACCAACAGGGATATATCAAGGTTAGTCTGTCTCTGGTCACTCACATTGTCCTAACCATTGGTCACATTAGGTCACAGATTTCGGTTTTGCCAAACGAGTGAAGGGCAGGACATGGACTTTATGTGGAACTCCTGAATATTTAGCGCCAGAAATAATTTTAAGCAAAGTATGAAATATTGGATAAAATTTGAGATAAAAAAAATAATTAATGTTTTGTTTTGCTCTAAAGGGTTATAATAAAGCTGTCGGTAAGTAATGAATGGATGAATGTTTGACTCATCACTAATGATAACCAATGGACAGACTGGTGGGCATTGGGTGTTCTAATCTATGAGATGGCAGCCGGTTATCCACCCTTTTTTGCTGACCAACCCATTCAAATATATGAGAAGATAGTCTCCGGGAAAGTCCGGTTTCCCTCACATTTCAGCGGAGAATTGAAGGAATTGCTCCGAAATCTACTTCAGGTCGACTTAACCAAACGTTACGGAAATCTTAAGAATGGTGTAAATGATATCAAAAACCATCGATGGTTTAGTTCTACGGATTGGATAGCAGTCTACCAGAAAAAGGTTTGTTCCAATGGTTCTCAGCAATCGATGTCCACTTATTTCGTCTGCAATTTCAAAATGAAATCCAATGAACGCTTACTAACAACTGAGACGCCTTTCCCTAACCCTTAACTAATATATTTTGCATTTATTTTGCATGTCTTTCCACATGTCTTTCCACTTATTTAACTATACTTTTGCACTAATACTCATATGGCACTCACCTCATGACCTCACCCGACCTCACTCTCCACCGCAATCTCCCGACACTTAATGCATGTTTGATCGCACCGACCCTTAGCTGCCAAGAGTACCGCTGGTCCCAAAGTTGACCCATAGCGGAGACACCCGTCATTTTGAACAATACGAAGAACTGCCGAAATCTGTATTCAATCGACGAAACGTCGAAAACAATTTCGATGAAGAATTTCGAGACTTTTAATCAAAACATTAATTTATAGCAAAATTTGTAAATATTTTTGCATCTCTTCCCCAACTCTTCGTTAGGTTGAGGCGCCGTTTCTTCCCAAATGTAAGGGACCGGGAGATACGTCCAACTTCGATGACTACGAAGAAGAGACTCTTCGCATATCCAGTACTGAAAAGTGTGCGAAAGAATTCAGTGATTTTTGAGACATAAAACAAAAATAAAGTCATTTATTAATTGAAAATTTCCTCTAAACTGTTGGCTCATCTCAAGAGATATCACTCAACGGTTCGATCGAATCAATCAATCAAATGAAGTGCAAAACAAATTCATATTAAGATTCGATCGATTCGATTGCGAATCAATTGAAGACAAAACAAAGATATATTCATCAAAGTAGTGGACAGACAGCAAGACATCGTCCCAACAGTTCTATCATTTCAATGACAACACTTTTGTTGTAAATTCTTTACTTTTGATCATTGCTTAAAAACTTGTAATCATTTGAAATCAAATCAAATCCAAAACAACTGAAGAACTCATTTCTGCTCCAAAAGACGAAACAATTATTATATAATTTTTATTATGCATTTGGACAGTGATTGCAGTGATTGAGTGCCACTTCTTCTGCCACTTGTTGTAAATAGTGATAATTAATTCAATTATAGACTAAATGGCCGGCAATCCATCAAACCATACAAACCCTTATTATGATTATTGATTAGTTACAAACGGAATGGTTTAGGGATTAATACAAACACTTCATCAAAACTCTAGTCGATTAGTAGGGATTTTACAGACTATTGAATAAATAAAATAATTTAATTGAATTGTAATTAATTTGACTCAAACTGTAAGTCCTTTTAATAATAATAACAAACGATTTTCAATGACTAAAACACTTGTCTTACATTCAAATTAATTCTTTTCACTCTCTTATCACTACTGTCCTCAAAGTCATTCAACACTTTGGGAACGGCATGAAAGGCTTGTCTGCTCTCAGAAGACATTATCATGAGATCACAATCTCTTAAATATATGGGAACTATTGGTTTAGACGACGACTTCGTCGCCCCTCCGATCAGGAATAGAGCGGTTGAGCCGAGGCTTAGGCTAAACAAAGGGGCGGTTGTGTTGGGCTCGGAGTGATCGGAATGTGGACATAGGGTAGAGTTGTGTCCATAGTAATTGATAAGACCTGCCTGTGCTCTGAAGTCATCGAATCCCAGACACAGACTCACGTATTCAAACAATTGCTTTATTTTGATGGGAACTGGACTTTGATTCGAGTGCTCATACACTTTGGTGTCCCAATTGTGGTGATACCCAAAGCTGATCCATCGAAGGTTCGACTCCTGGATCGGTTGCTTCGGAGGCAGTGATATGTTTGCCTTCAAGTGCTGGCAATGACTGAACGGAATGTCTTCTAACAAATAATTAAACCATTTCTTTGAAGATTCCTTTTTCATGATCTGTGGAATCACTAGAAGTCCTTCCATTGACTCTATTGAAAACATTTGCCATTCATTGACATCACGAAAATCGTCGACAATTGGACTCTCAATACAAGTGTCTCTATTGATGGCCACCTCTTTTATGCCATCTCTTTGTCGATCGATATTCAAAAAGTCTATTATTTTTGTTTGTCTTTCACTTTCATTGTTTGTCTTCAGATAACAATTGTTTTTATAATATTTGAAAACAGGTTTGAAATTATCCTTTGCTTCACAACTGTTGGACATTTGCTATGATCTGAAAAGCAAACCAAAAGCAAACAATTCAGACATTAGTTATAATTATAGCAAAGATGAGAAACGTCTCAATGAATAGCAATTCAATGAAATCATTGAAAAACTTTTAAAACTTTTTCATTCAAACCAAAACCCAGTATTAGTTGTGATAAGCGATAGAGAAGTGTTTGAAAGACAAGAAATTATTTAATATTTAGACATCAAATGAAAGAATAAACCAAAAGATCAATGATTTATATAATTAGCAAAAGTTTATAATTATTTAGACATTCATTGACGCAATTAATGTCCAAAATATTTATAAAATTTATTTTTCAATTGAAGTCTAAAAAGTGTTTCAATGAATACGTTATTCTTATCTAATGTTTGTATTTATTAATTATTAATCAAAATATCATAAAAACAAACATTTATTTAAAATCACTTTTCATATGAAAGCCAAAGAAAGTCAAATGATGTCAAACACTGGCATTGATGGTCAGAGGGGTCGCCAGGGGTTTGGGTTTGGGGTCAGCATTAGATAATAACTTCTGACATAAGGTTTGAGAGTTTGTAATAGTTTTGACATTAAATTACAATAAAGTCATTTACCCAAAAACAGGTGCATTCAGGGGGTCAACAAAGTGTAAGAGTTGGTGACATTTGGTGTAAGAGTTGTATTGTTCGCAAAAAGCATTACTTTATTGACGTTTGCATTGAATAACATTGAGTTCATAAGTCAAAGGAAGGTCTGGTCAGAGGGAGAGAGAGGCCAATGAGTGGATGGGTATAGCAATAGATGCCATCCCTCCCATCCCTTGCCATCCCTTCCAAACACATTCATAACTATTGAATCGGAAATAAATTATTTTAAGCCAATCATAGATTGACTGAAAGTTTATTTCATTTTTTATTATTCGGCTCTCAATTGGTCTCAAACTATTGGACAATACATTAGGCATTAAAATGTGTGAAGAGTTTGAAAAATAAATAAATTTTGAAATAAAAAATAAATACCATTTGATTGTAAGTTAAGAAATGACTGAAATTATAATTCATATAAAATAATAATTAAAATATTTTTATTAATGATAAATAAAAATCAATTTTTTTTGTCAAAAATCAATGAAAACAAAAATATTTTCAATTGTTTTCAATTAATTGCAGTGAAAGTCATTCTCAGGCGTTGTCTCCAAAGGGCCTAACAGTTAATACGTTTTGAATTCACTTCAATGCTTTTTGTGGCGAAAGAATGTCTTTGATTGCATTCATTGACTGCTTTACGCATGCGTTCAATGCATTCAATGCTTCAAAACAATTGCTTTTGAATTGAATTTTCAATTAAATCACATTTTAGTGAAACTAAGACTTAATAGCAATGAGTGGAGGAGTTTATGGCGGAGGTATGTCTTGGATCTGATTGCTTGACCTGATTGGGATGTGTTGCAGACGAAGTCGGGGCTCTTGTCTTCGACTACGGCCACTACTCATTCCGTGGCGGATATGCCGGCGAAGACTCACCGAAGACTGAAATGCCAACAATGGTTGGAGTGATCAACGAATTGGTGGAATCAAATGCTATGGACATCGATGGACAACAGAGTAGTATAACACAGAAGAAGTACTTCATCGACACCACTGCCATTCACCCCCCTCGAAAGGGGATGGAAATGACGACATTCCTCAAGGATGGGATGAGTATGACATCAATGGATCTCTTCATACAATGTATCACTCATTGAATGTTGTCTTTAGTTGAAGATTGGGATCTGTTTGAGAAGATAATAGATTACGTCTATAAAAAGCATTTGAAATCGGACTCAATCTTACATCCGGTGCTCTTCTCCGAAGCGCCGGTAGGTTTTGAATGCTTATTGAATTAATGATATTTTAATGAATGAATGGTTTGTCCAAAAAGTGGAACATTAGGTCAAAGAGAGAGAAAATAACTGAAATTATGTTTGAAAAGTACGGAATTCCGGCCTTTTTTCTCGTCAAGAATGCAGTTTTGGCCGCATTTGCCAACGGAAGGGCAACTGGTATTGTGTTAGACTCAGGTGCGAGTCAGACATCTGCCGTTCCCGTACACGACGGCTATGTTATACAACAAGCTATAGTCAAGTCCCCTTTGGCCGGGGATTTCCTAACAATGCAATGCAAGAACTATTTCGATGAAAAGGGTGTTGAAATCGTCCCCTATTATGCCGTGGGCTCTAAGGAAACGGTCAAAGAGGGAGAACAGGCCAAATGGATCCGTAAAACAACTGTTCCAACAGAAGGCCTAACGAAGTCGTGGAGTAATTATATGATCAAAGAAACTCTTCAAGACTTTCAGGCGTCGGCTCTTCAGGTGAGTGACTCGCCATACGATAAGGAGACGGCAGATAACATACCTACCGTTCACTACGAGTTCCCAAATGGCTATAACCAAGACTTCGGTTCTGAACGCTTCCTTAAACCCGAATCTCTTTTCGACACTTCGAATATCAAAGGAATAAATGCTTCAGTGATGGGAATGTCCCAAATCGTGACCACAAGTGTTGGGATGTGTGATATTGACATAAGACCATCCCTTTATGGCTCAGTCATTGTCACCGGCGGTAATACACTTATACAGGGCTTCACTGATCGACTCAATAGAGACCTGTCCAACAAAACCCCTCCCGTATGTCAACACGTATGGAATGTATGGTTTAATCCATAATCAAATTTATTGTATTTCCAGAGTATGAGACTTAAAGTGTTGAGCACTAACCCTAACCCCCCCTTCACTGCCGAACGCCGGTATGGGGCTTGGATTGGGGGCTCTATTCTGGCCTCTTTGGTAACGATATTGTGTCCAAAAAATGGTTTGAATTGAATAATAATTTTGTCTCAATTAAGGGTACGTTTCAACAGATGTGGATTTCAAAGCAGGAGTACGAAGAAGGGGGAAAATCACAAGTGGATCGCAAATGTCCATAGATTTGACACTTTTGGCAACTTTTCATTAATTTAAATATTTTTCATCAAATCTTATTTTCATTTTTTAAATCATTTTAATTGAAATAAAATTTTTTTAAAGCAAAAAATTCTCTATTATTTATAAATTGAGTTCTAGTCATATCTTTTGGACACAAGACAATGGATTGGACATTGTTTGAGGTATAGAATCATTGAGAAAATGACAATTTGTGGTCACATTCAGACGTTTGGGATAAAAATGATAAACAAATTTCAAAATCATTTCAACATTTGTTACGAGTTTTGAAAATATGATACAAAATAGCATTAAATGATTGGGTTTTGCACTGAAATTGTTTGCATTTTAGACGAAAAGTGTCTTTAGTTTAAAGTTTAGCCAACTTTTGATCAGATATTTCCTGAAAGAGTCCTTGAGATGAATGACAGCCAATAATAACGTGTTGTTTGACGTGGACTACAAATAGTTGTCTCATTTGGACTCGTCTTCAGATAATGTCAGACTTTGTTTGCTTTTGGACTTAAATACCATTGATTTCAGTGATTATAGCATTCAGTGATCCATTGGACTCTTCGTTGGACCTAATCTTCGACACAATGATTAACACAGGGTTTGTATTGCTTTTGAATTGATCTCTTCCTTCAAGTCTTCATTCAATCATTGATTCAGTTATTAATGAATTAATTTATTGAAAAAAATGAATAATTAATTAATTATTAGAGTCTTTGCCGGAAAAACAGTGTTCATAAGTGGCGGAAGTCGTGGTATCGGAAAAGCCATTGCCCTAAAGGTCGCCAAAGACGGCGCTAATGTTGTCATCGCCGCCAAGACTGTTGAAAAACATCCCAAACTCGAGGGAACTATATTTAGTGCCGCAGAAGAAGGTTTAGACACTTATTGTCGTCAAACTTAATGTCTTTTAATCTGATTTTTGTTGACAATCAGTTGAATCCGTTGGCGGTAAATGTCTTCCGATTCAATGCGATCTCAGAGACGAAGAGGCGGTTAAGAGTGCTTTGAAGAAGGCTGTCGACCACTTTGGAGGACTGGATGTGTTGGTCAATAACGCCAGTGCTATCAGTCTGACCGGTATTTACGAATTGATCAATGAATTGATGTATAAATTGATGTCTATTTGGATGTAAACCAAAGGCACAGAACAGACATCGATGAAAAAGTTTGATTTAATGCATACCATCAATACGAGGGGCACTTTCATGGCCTCCAAGTATGCCATACCATATCTGAAGAAGTCGTCAAACGCACACATTCTCAATCTGAGTCCACCACTTGTTATGAGCCCCCACTGGTTCCAGAATCACGTGGCGTACAGTATGGCTAAGTATGGGATGTCTATGTGTGTCCTCGGAATGGCTCACGAACTCAAGGACTGCAACATTGCAGTGAACGCCCTCTGGCCCCGAACGGCCATCTGGACCGCAGCCATGGCTATGTTGGGCGGAGGGAATGAAATGGCAAACAAATGTCGAAAACCCGATATTTTGGCCGATTGTGCTTATGGTATACTATCGAAGAACTGTAAGGCATTCACCGGAAACTTTGTCATCGATGAAGACTTTCTCAGAAGTGAAGGCATTACTGATTTAGACCAATATGCTGTCCAACCCGGAAGTGCTCTTCTGCTCGACTTTTTCTTACCTGAAGAACAAATGAATAAAGGAGACAATGTCTTGAATATGTCTTCCATGAGTTCGACTCCTCCTGAAAGCGCTTCTGGAGATCAAACACTTGACAAAACGGGAAATATATTCGAAGGAATCAAGTCTTTAATGACCGATGACTTAAGAAAAGAGATTAACGCCGTTATGTTGTTTGTGATCTCAGGCCAGAGTTGGCTCATTGATGCCAATACTTCCCGACCACTCAGAGTGGAGAAGACTGACACAAATACCGATACCGCGGACGTGACTCTCACTACAGATGACCTAACATTCGAGAAGATGGCGAAGGGAGAGATCAAACCGACCAATGCCTTCATGTCCGGCAAACTCAAGATCAGAGGCAATGTCGCCGTTGCGATGAAAGCGGAAAAACTGTTTTCAAAATTGAAACCAAAGTTATAATAATGTCTTGGATTATAATCTCAAATAATGTCACAAAATATGGATTTTATATAAAAATGATTTATATTTAGAAAAATGTTTACTAAATATTCATTTCAATTAAGTCCACAATTTGTGAGATATTATAAAACAAATTGTTTGATGAAATTTAATATTTTTGACAATTTTTATATTTTTAATCAATTAAAACATTAATTAAAGTTTCAAATATACTCTGTTTGTACTGATGAGCACTGGTATGAAAAGACCAATAATTTTATTGAAAAGTATAGTTAATTACTTAAGAAATGATTTATTGAATAAAGTTTTATTATTTTTATAATAAACTGTTAAATCGTTTTCAATTCAATTGATAAATAATATAAAATTAATACAAATTATCGTTTTCTTGCATTATATCCATTGGTTTCAAACCCGAATAATCGCTTTGAGAAATGCTTGCATTCATTGAAAGTAAAGTCTTTTGAACTTCTTTTCTATTGTCCATCAATGAGTGCATTAAAGGGGTTCGACCCGAGAGGCCATCCCTTACATCTGTACATAGAATTGGGGATAAGTTTAGATGTCATACAATTATAGGTTTAGTGATTGTATACTCACTTATATCAGCCCCTGAATCGACAATCATTTGAATCATGTCTATATGGCATTCCAGGTGGGAATCGACGCACAGATGAAGAGGTGACAAACCATTGATATTCAATGCATTCAATATTGGTTTGTCTTTACATTTGGATAAAAGTATTTCTAAACAACTTTTGTTACCATATTTTACGGCCAAATGAATGGCGTTTTCAATGTTTCTGTCGACTAAACCAATATCTGCGCCAAAATCTATGAGAACTTTGGCTAAACTTCTGTTCCCAATACAAGACGCGATGTGTAGTGGAGTTTGAAATAAATTATTCATACAATTAATCCCAAATTTAGCTCTTCTTTGCGATAGAAAGAGACAGATATTTGCCATCATTTTGGAGTCAATATTCGCCACAACAGACAAATGGAGTAAACTATAGACAAGACATGAATGAATTGGATGGACAGTAGTTGGACACACATACCTATCCCCCTCTTCATCGCAAAAATCAATTAAATTATTTTTAAAGACTTTATTTGTTTCAAACGAATAAAACTTTTTTCGTCGTTTTTTGGTTAACATTACAATACTTTTCGTCACTTTTTATAACATTATATGAAATGAAAATTCAATTCAATTCACAAAATATTTTCATTTCTCAGAAACTATTAACGAATTGTAAGACAAGTGCTGTGAATGACATTCAGTTGTGGTTTTTACACACATTTGGGTATATTTGGGGATTCCTTATCAAGAATATTAAGTTCTTGAGGTATGGCTTGACTTCAAACCATTGAATAACTCGTTTTGAATAACACCATAACATCTAAACAGGACTTTTGTTGACCCCATTCAAGTCGTCCCTCATTTCAAGTGTCGGGAAATTCCGTACACTTTCTACTGGTTTGACATAATTATCAAAATTTGATATTTTATGAATGAATCAAATTATCGTTAATTATCTCAACTCAAACATTGATCGCATTTCACACAATATCACACAATTTCACACTTTTTAAGCACTTATTGGGTTTTCATCAATTGTTTCAACAAATGTTAAATGACTTTAATTTTAAATGTTTTAAACATTAGTCAAAATTCAAATACATTTTCATTGTTTGAAATGAGACAACAAACCTATTGTCCACACATTGGATCAGATTATAAAAAGTTTGAGTATTTTATGAAATAATTTATAAAAAATTTGTTAACATTTGTCACGAATGGCCTCTTCATAGGTAGGGAGGGATTGGGGATCACATGGTGTCAGACAAGGCATCGGTGGTGCAGACGGTTGTGCAGAACTGGTCAATAGATTTGAATTTTCTCGTGAATTAGATCTGGTTTGAGGTCTGGTATCACTTGGTATGGGGTTTGGGATGAGATTACGACTGCCCGGACATGGGTTGACCACTTGAGTGACCACAACGTTAGAGTTGAGAACAGCTCCAGAAGTGATCCGTCGGCGACAACAATATTTGACACATAAGAAGAAGAATGAGAAGAAGATCAAACTCCAGATGAATGGCAACAAGTAATCACTTTTGGTGTCAATCAAAGCGATTGTAATTATTATTATCACAAATAACACCAAAAGTATCAATATTTCTGAAAATCAATTCATAAACCATTGAATCATTGAATGAGAAGACAATTGATTACTTGATCTCCTTTTGTGTCCATTTATTTGATAAGTATTTGTGTAATTGTTTTGCATTTTTGCCATCAATTGATTGCAAACTGTTTTGCAATGCATTCAAAACTGACGATCACTTCAGTCTGTATTACAGTAGAGTCTGATTAGTCTCTTCACTATTGACTATAACTTATGGATTGCTTTATAAAAATCATTTCTTTTATACAATATTTGTTTAAAAGAGTTAATAATTTATGAATATTTTTATTAATCAATACTTAACTCGTTTTCTGTCAAGTGATCCCAAAACCCATTACTGATCAACACTTGTAAACACTTTAGACATAATTCAAACAAAGTTTTCCTTTAACCAAAGTTTGGTTACCAAACCTATGGTATGCCAAACCAATGCCTATCATCTCATGTCAGACAATGTTTGCATCCTTTGTTTGTGTCCAATATGACCCTGACAATCAGTGACAATGAACTGATCACTTTTCAATTAATTCAATTATGAATAAATTACTTTATTTTCAATTTTGATGACATTTTTTGATTAAAAACTTTTGTCAAATTCTCATCAATTAATCGACAAATGATTAATGAATTTATTAATAAAGTTATAAAAAATTCAATTATTTTTTAATAATAACAGTTATAAAGCATTTATAATGTATTTAAAATTCAACAAAAAATAAATATTTAATTGATTTCAATTTTGATCAGAAAATATTGCTTCATATTTTGGCGGCAAATCCAGTGCCGAATCGGTATATATGGTGTCGAGAGTCGGAGCCGAAGGAAAGATTGTGACCGCCGTATAGGACAGTCGGGATGTGTTGTCGGCGGACACCCGATATCTGGGAAGCGATACTCTATTTGCGGGATAAAATTGGGGACAAAAGAGCTTAAGGATTATGAAACCAATACTGAAGAAGAAGACGAAGAATATGAATGAAATGATTGGTGAACTCGAGAGCAGACATACGAAGAATATTATAATGAATGCAATTATTATTAAACCTATTGTTCAATAAAATGAAAACCAATGAAATATTTGTCAATCGATTGAAACAATACTCACAAACAGTTTTATTATAAGTTTTATAATGTTTTCTTTCGATTAAAAAATCCATTCTTTTCTTTGAATTCAAATCCAATGATTAAAAGCGAAAATAATTGAAATCATATTTTTTGGCCATTTTTTGAATCAAATGTTTATTTTTAGTATTATTTTTGTTGTCTTTAACTCTAAACTCAATCATAAGTTTTGTAAAACCAGTTATTAAAATGTGTTCAAAACTTGTTCTAACATTGTATTCAATGTACAAATAGTGTAAAAGCCTTTGATTTGAATTTTGTTGTAAATAATTATTGATTTAATTTGCTTTTAATTACTTTATTTCACTCTATATAGACATAAGAATTGGTGACATCGAATGGATCTTAAGAATGGATTTCAAATATATTGAATGAAATGAAATTGTTTTATAATTTGAATAACATTTGCATTTTTGTGCAAATTTAAAAATGAAAAATAAGTTCAGTTTTATATAAAATATTAAAATATTATTTGATTTATTAATGACAATAATATCGATAAAACACATCCATGTCTTTGTCTGATGTCTGAATGGATGCATATATGAAGTGATTCCGTAATCCAATTGAAAACCAATTTTTGAGATTATTTGTACTCAAGAAATTCATTGAACTTTGACCTAATTTTGTCATTTGTTTTTGCTTTAAATGTCAATAACCTCTTATTTTATCACTATTTGACATAAAGTCCTCTAAAGTGACATAAATTATACCCATATTAAACAATTGTCTCAATTGTTATGAAGTTGTTTAAGAAGCGAATGATTGGATCAAAACAATTGTTTTATAATAAAAACTTTTAATAATAAAAATAATGTAAAAATTGAGTAAATATTTAAATCACAGATTAATTAATTAATTATTTTTCAAAAATAATATCAAAAGCTCTATAAAAATGGTTTTATTATTTGAAAGCATTTTTAATATAAGTGTTATGTCTTTCGATGACATTTTCGACAATCAATTTCTCGATTTCAATGTTGTCTTCATTTGAAACAGTGATTAATTGGTGGTCATTATCAGAAACGAGGGTCACTTTATTTTTTCTGGTATGCAATTCATTAGCGATCACTAGTTTGTGTCCGAACCTATTGAGAGCCTTTCGTGACTTCTCGAGTAAAATGGTTTCATCGGTTTCTAACTAATGGACAACAAATGAAAACATTATTTCAAACATATATTAAAAACAAATAAAACTCACTTTAAATGAGATAATGAAAGCGTTCGGAACCCAGAACTTGACGAGAGGTCTCAACACTTTCGGCACGATCTCGAAGTGCACTCTCAATGGGCCGGCGCTCGACTGGATCTTATGCACCGCCTGAACAATAATACAGTATTTGTTTGTTAATTAAATTAGAGGTAAAGGGAAAGGGATGGACTGTTTGACTAAATTGTCCTAAATAGAGATCATCTGTATTTCATACCATATTCTGAGGAGGAATATAGAAGTCAGAAACAGCTGCCGCCAAATACAACATCCCTTTCACTCCTTTGGTTTGCAATATTAATGCTATTTCTCTCAAGTCATACAAATATTCCGATAAAGTGGTGAAACTAATGCTTAATAAGTGTTCTTTGAATATCATCTGATGTCTCAAAGCTGGCAACAGTTTTTCGGTCATTTCAGACGAAACTGAAATCAAATTACATTTGCATAAAAAATATGAAATTTGTTTGAAAAACAACTTTTAAAATACCTTTCACTTGATTTTTGTCCGATATCTGGAAAGAAGAGAAGAATTGATTGACATTGAAATGGCGAACAAACGGTTCCAAAGACTTGGTTCGGTATAAGAATATCACTGAATATCCATATTCCAGAAAATACCTATCAATTCATTCATCAAATTATTTTTAATTATTTTTACATTAAAATAATTGTCAAATAATTCATAAAAACTTTCCTCAAATTTGAAGGAAAAAAATGAAATATAATTTTGTTTAAATTCATTAAATATTAGGAAAATGAATAAAAAAATTGAATAAAACATGACTTAATATATACTGTAATTGAAAATAAAGTTTATATTTAAGACATACTCAGCAGAAGCTGAACCTCGGGTACCGGCGGAGAAGTTGTCGACAAAACGGACGGTGTTTTGTTCGAGAGGAACAGTCGTTCCGCCGGACTATCGGATGAACATTAGTTAAAATCATGTCATTTGCTCTCAATTCTCATACAGTGATCAAAACAATCCTTTTATCACAATTTTTGTTACAAAAATCGTTTACTTCTTCGCGAATTGAGTTCAAATTCTGTGGTTCTTTGAGTTCGCTGAAGAACTGTTCAATTTCTTGTTCATCGACACTCATTCGTCTCTCAAATGACTCCATCGACGGTTCAGAGCATATCTTCAGATCAAATATATGAACGACACGTAAACAGCACTAAATGTCTGTTCCTTATAATGCCTACAATTCCTGCGCTCTTCAGACAACTCGTGTCTGTCTTTTTGGGCAAACTCTATATCTTTGCAAATGAGCACAAAATACAAAATTCAATTCAAATATATTTGTTTAAAAATGTTTTTATCTCTTCATTGAAATGTTGACAAAAAATTATAACAATATTTGTTATTTTAATTCACTTTGACATTGATTGAGGAATTCATACGAAATATAATCAATATTTCGTCCATTCATTCAAAATGCAATTATTGATGAAAAACACATTTTTTGATAAATCATTTTTGAGCGAAAAATTGCAGAAAATCGATGTCTGAATGTGTGATCAATGACCAGATTGTGGTATATCTCACAATTCAATGATTAAACGACAAAAATATCAATAAAACATTGATTGACGCGAAGGACAAGTGATGAGAGAAATGAGTTTTATTTTTGTAAACTTTTTTATAAACTCATTTAGTTTTACAATAATTTATTTTGAATGCATTTATTGTAAAATATAAAACGAATTCATTTATAGATTTTATTAGAATTTAATGAAAAGATTAAAACAATTGAAAAGCAATAAAAACTACAAAAGACTAGAAATGTTTGAATGTTTGATCATCTGTTGATAAGATCGGAAAAATTTAATAAAAATTTATTGAAAATGTCAAAAGTGGTGAAACTGATGCCCACAGCTATGGGACCCTTAACCCAGTTAAGGCTCAGACCCTTATAGAGACCTCTAATGACTCCCTCTTCGGACACAACTCTCGTAATAGTGCCAAACATTGTCTTATATTCACAATTGGTTTGCATTCTTCGTCTCACGATATCTAAAGGATATGAAGCCGACTGACCTATCAGTCCGGCCAAAGCACCGAATGCCAGCCTCTCTAAAGGGTTGGGTTCACTATCGATGAAAAACTCTACGAATATAACAAAAATCAAATCAAAATCAAATGATTGTCTGAAACCCAAACCTGAATGAAGTCTTTTCATTGATTCATAGGTAAAGAATCCAAACCCTGAATATGGAATCACTCCAAGAATTGTCGGAACGAATCCTTTATATAAATTGAAGAACTTTTCGTTTCTAATGATTTTATTGAACACTTGCGACAGATCTTTGTATTGTTCCTTATGGGTGACAGCCATCCGAGCCCGGGCTAAGTCTAATGGATAGGTGGCTGTTGTTGAGACAACTCCGGCCAGAGAGCCAGCGATGAAACTTCGGGCCGGATGTAGACGTCTGTCCACAAAGCCATTGAAAGTCAACATTAATGATAATTACTTAAAACATTTGATTACAAACTTTTGAGCATTTGTTTCGACATTCAATAGGTGTTTGAACTGTTCATGACTTGAGTACTGGATGGCCGCGTATGGCATCACCCGAACCATTGTCGCAGAATTACCTCTCCATAGACTTCTTAGGCCTGACTTCTTGTAAGTATTGACCAAAAAAATGAAGGCCTCTTTGAAATTGAAAGACAAGTTCTGTGTCTGAAAATTGATTTTTGTCCGATCCAGGGGTGCGATCACAGTCTTGGCCAGAGCTCCGGCCGTCGCACCGGCCATAAGGGATGCGATGACGCGCTCGGAATGGGATAACTATTCATTAAAATGACATTAATTTTCAATTTAAACATAATTTTATACAAACTTTATTATTATTATTGGTTTTCATTTCAATCAATGAATATTACATTCATTTTAAAGACGTTTTCATTAAAACAATTAAATGAAAATATATTAACTATAAAACAATTCACTTTCGGACAGACCTTCAAGACTTGGAGTCTTCAAAATAGGAGCAAAACATTTAAATCACATGTTTTGTCAACACTAGACGTCCTCCACTGCATCCAACCCTAACCCAAACCCAAACTTGGGCTCAAATATTGATAAATAGTTTTAATTTTATAAATCGATTCGTATTTCAAAAAATCAATTAAATCAATAAATAGTAAATAATTTTTAATAAAAACAATTGGAAGTACTTTTCGGTTGAGTTATATTACAATGAAATGAATCGTTCAAAACATTGAACATTAAATGTAAAAGTTATGCACTTTTGAAGTAAAAATGTATTAAAGAAATGCAATGCAAAGGATGATCACAAACCAGACCAATCCATGTCTCAATCTCTCTATTTGTTAGGGTTTAGCCAAAAAATTTCAAGTGACCCGAGTTTGGGAGGACAGGATCTATCGATTGGTGAGGGCTTACCGATTGGGTGCCATAAAGGGGTAACTCTAGGATTTCCTTGACCTGGATATCACGTGACGAGACTTTTTGTGTATTTATTGCAACAAATCGTCAAATAATAAGTGAAACAAAAGTTTTAATTATATTATAATTAATACAAAATTTCGTCAAATATTAAAGTAATGAATATTTTATGTTTTAATGAAAACTAAAGACAAATAAAAATCTGATCCAAAAGTACAAGAAATGAGTGGCTCTGAAAAGAGCCGTTTTTGGTGTCAGTTGTGAAGAACCGATGGTTTGTTTAAGCCTTT
>JAQIXR010000283.1:0-35118 GCA_034700825.1 Quadroppia sp. Gr-Ori-00064 | reverse complement strand
CGATCTTCTCTCTCTCTCTCTCTCTCTCTCTCTCTCTTTCTCTCTAATTGCAAAACCGATTCAACTCACGTCTCGGCAATAATTTTGTGATCAAACACATGATGAAAGTTTTGTATAAGAGATACACAGAGAGAGAGAGCGAAGAGAGAGAGCGAAGAGAGAGAGAGAGAGAGAGAGAGAGAGAGAGAGAGAGAGAGAGAGAGAGAGCACATATCATTAGTCGTGTGCACCCATACATTGGAGGCAATGTTTATTAAATTGAAGGCAAAATTCTTTAAAGAAAATTCACCGCAACTTAAAAAATAGATTTGAGAATAGATTTCATTCACAACTATTGAGATATAAATATAAGTATTGATTCAATACATGTCACAGAGTTTCCCTCAAAACGTTTCCGGAAGTGATTTCACGCATTCTATGAGACCAGGGATGTATGGACTGTCCAACTTCAGTCCAGGATCATTAGAATTTAGGAAGTCTCAGTGCTCTACACATCCTTGAGCTCCGCTTTGCTATTATATAAGATATTTTTTGTTCATTTAAGGGCTTTCTTTTGCTTCCATTCCTTTGAGCTCCGGTGTGTTTTCAAACCACAGGAGAGGCCGCGCGTGTGAGACACGTGTCCACCAATTCCAAAGATTTTTTTGGGGATCGTATGAATAGACCGTTTCCTCCCTTCGCGTGTTGTGTGTCTTATCTCATATTATTTTTTATTCATTCGCTTCTCGTTTATGAAAGAAGTCGTGAAATATTTATGACTATTTAAGAAACAGTCCGTTCCTTACAATCGCAACAAAAAGACCACTTCGTGAGCCCCACCACAATTGACGGCCCAAAATAGCACATAATTCTTATGTTTGTGATATGAATATGAGATATATTCTGATATAATTGCCTATCGATTGCACAGATATATCCGACGGCGCGAAGTTGTAAACAAAAAAAAATTGTTTCTCACTTTCTCTCTCTCTCTCTCTCTCTCTCTCTCTCTCTCTCTCTCTCCTACGGTCAGAACTACTGGTGCTGTGATTACTTTGATTATAAGCTAATGTTTGTATCGGTTTTGATATATATCGTATCATTTAAGCGATACGCCAGCGCTCACGAGCTCAGAGCACAGGCATATTATGTCTTCTTCGAGTCATACCACTAGTGATCATATAATGATTAATTGACTTTTATTCGAGACCTGCGATCAGTGCTATCAGTGCTATCGATGGCACTTATATGGCTAGCGATGACCAACTAAACTACATGTGTTTTTGGCTACCAGTGCCAGAACTGGTGAACTTGAAGCACTTACACGTTTGGCTGTCGACTGGTTTGTGACCATCACTCGGGCATAAAAACAAAAAGACCACAAAATGTCAATTAGTTATGATTAGTGATTGTAACCTATCGTACAGTGAGTTTCGACCGGCGCTCAAAACGCCCAAAGAATGGTTACAGAAATACATATAAAAGATTTATTGCACTATTTTTTGTCTTTTCAGCTGCACTTCCACTCACTTCCACTCTGTTTGTTGTTGTCTATAATAGCATATTTCAAATGAAATGCTATTTTGGGGCCTTTTATGCAAAACACAGTCCTTTCACTAGACATACACTGTATGAGTGTTTGCGTTAATAAAACAAAACTGCAATAAAAAGAGCAAAAAATATATCATACCTTCTTTTTTAGCAACAGCCCTATGAAACTCATTAAGGTTTTATGTGAAAGCACACACACAAACATACGGCTCCAAAGCTATCCCCTCACACCTTATCATTATTTGTGTTTTGAATGTTTTTATTTTCAATATTCTCTTCAATTTCCGCACATGTATTGCATTATAAAATGCTATTTTTTATTCATTTATTATGTATTCAACGATAAGTTTTATGATTGAATGCAATAACGAATTCACATTTAAACCTAAACTCAAACCTCATCGACAAAAAAGTCTCGACAGAAATAAAGAGCAAAATATATTTTAATTTAATTTATTATTTAATAAATGTATGGATAATAAAAGTGGTGAATGAAAAGCAAAAGAAAAACTTTGTTTAGTATTTGCTTTTGTTTTTTCATTGTTTGACAAATTGTTTGACAAATATTTAACTGAATATTTCATTAAAATTTTGTTTTTTATACAAAACTATTACTAAAAATTCAATTTAAAATTCAATTTTTCTCTTTTTTCTGCCACATATATAACAATAAATTTGTTTTCATTGCTGTCAACAAAAGAGATATATTAACACTAATTATGGTTTTCTTGTTATGAATTTAATTTAATTTATTCTTTGTTTATATACAAAAAAATAATTAAATTTCTAATCATTTGTCTCACGTTTTTGATGGTAATTATCAAAGAGATTCCGAATATAACAAAAATAGTAATGAATTAAGAGATGAGCACAAAATTTGAGCCAATATTTTAACCAATGCTAATGTGATATAAATCTATACTTTCTTTCGTCTACTTTTTTTATTATACCTTTTGGCCAAATTGTAGCCAATATTTATGGCCCAAAAGTATACGAAATGAGTATATAATATATAAAATGTAAATTAGATTCTCATAATTTGGGCTCAAATACATCTGCCTTTCAAACAACTGATGAACTTTTAACTACATTTATGCCAATTGTGTTTTGACTATAGATTAAAACAACAGATATTTTGTTGTTTGCAATACAATTGAAAGCCAACAAAAAATGATTAGATTTGGTCTTAAAAATGGGATACGAATGAAAGGCCATTAAAAGTTGACTTTATTTTATCATTTAATTTGTGTTTTTGAGAACTGAAT
The DNA here is from genome assembly GCA_034700825.1 of Quadroppia sp. Gr-Ori-00064. Taxonomy (NCBI): domain Eukaryota; kingdom Metazoa; phylum Arthropoda; class Arachnida; order Sarcoptiformes; family Quadroppiidae; genus Quadroppia; species Quadroppia sp. Gr-Ori-00064. Next base: position 32,323 of record JAQIXR010000283.1, on the reverse strand, counting down.
GTCATTTACAGTTAATGTTTTATTTGGATAAAGTTTTTCTTTTATTGCATTTTTTTTGCATCACTCGCACCGACACAAAAATGTGTTTTCTTTCTTTGTTTTATTGCATTCAATCGCATATACATTACATGCGAGAAAATATTCAAACTTTAAAATACATTAACTTTTGGTCTAAAGACTAAATGAGAGAAAATTCTTGTCTCATATGAGACAAAAATCTTGCATTTCGTTCGCGCGTCCGCTAAAAAATGACATTTGATTTGTTTTTCCTGACAGCACAGGGGATGACTTTTGTCGACTGACCGGCAAATGTGTGCTCCAGTCGCTCACAAAAGCATCAAATGATGTGAAATGTTTGACAAAAAACATGGCCTTTAGTTTAGCTGTCATTTAGAGCTACTGTTAGTTAAGAGACAATGAAAGACATGTTTCGCTTAAACACAATTAAATGCTTTCATCGAATAAGTGTTTATGCAATCAATCGTCGAATCGATTGTTTGCCTCTTAATTATATGCTGAGACGGATAGGGCTATTGTGCAGATCACTGGCCTCTCACTTATCTAATGTCACAATTGATGAGCACATATATGCCAGTGCTTTGTCGCTAAAGACATTTGTCGCACACATAATGTGTTGAATAGTTAGCTCAAGGAATCTCTACTCTATTGTCTAATTGCATAGTGATTGTGGTTTGGCTCTGGTATTGACTATGCCTTTCCTCTACAGCCATAAACAACAAGTGTTGGCCAATACATGGCTGTGCGAAAAGGCATTTAAGTCGCCAATAGTTTTCTTTATTTTTCCTCCTTTTTCTTATTCTTCTTCTTTGATGCTGTTCTGGTGTTGTGCTATTGGAATAGCATTAAAAGCCAGAGCACTGGTAGTTGTACTCAATCTCATTCAACAAATTACACTTTCGTTTCACAGACTGTTTAGTGAAAAACATTAGTCAATAAATACATTCATTCATTCATTCACTCAATGGTTAAGACTTTTTTCAAGCAATTGTTTTCACACTTTCTTTTGTTCGCCAATTGTTTCCATTCCTAACATTTGTTATGTTCTTCCCATTCATCGGCACCAGTACTCCACGACTGTCCACTGACTTGTTATAAGTCTGTGGACGGAATCACTTATAAACTCAATTATACATATTTGTTGTCTGAGTCTAACTATAATGACATCCATAAGAATTGTCACAAATCTGTTGACAACATATCATGCTTTTAAAGGTTTTTTCCATTGAATTTGTTGTATGTTTGCGCCCACCTATTGTGATATGTCCTGATATGCCGGCGCCCTTATATACGGGATAAGTAGCTATTATTATATGCCTTACACTAAATGATAGGTTAGATTTGTCGGCGATTTGTCAGAGCTGTCCTTATTTTAACTTTTCTCTCGACTCCTGTATTACAGGCAATGTTTGGTCCACTTTTACGCATCATTCCCTTTCACTTTATATAACAGTGCTCTCAATGTGTGAGCCCTGTATGTGTGAGCTCTCATTCAACTAATGTATAGTATTTTTAACAGAAAAATAGTCTTTAACTCAGTTTTTGTGAAGCTGTAGGAGCTGTAGAGCTGTCATGTTTTAAGACATTTTGCCTGAGCGTTGACTACAGCTCAAAGAGACGAGAGAACTCACATAGAAAAAACATAGTGGGAAAGGCAAGGGAAAGGGGGATGAGATCAGGAGGTTAGCTATGGCTGTGTCTCGAAGAGGGAGAGTCTGGGAAATGACACACGACTCACGACTTGTATGAAAAGGATCTCAAATCCGACAAAAATTGCTTTCGTATTGTGTTTTTAGATGTGTTTAAGTCTTAAAGTTTTTGCACAAAAAAAATATTATTATTTTTAATGAAGTTTTGATTTATTTTAAAAACATTTAATTAATGGCAATAAATGTTTGCGATTTTGCAGTCAGTCATACAAATGGCAGGCTTTCGATCTCTTGGCGATGAGGAAGAGGTAGAGTTCGAGTGCAAAGTGTCTGACAAAGGATTGGAGGCAACTGTGGTTAGTGGTGTCGAAGGCTCCGAATGCAAGGGCTCTAACAGACGACCCATGTCTAAGAAGAAGTTCAAAAAGATTAGGTATGTATTGATTGAAGAGATATAAAGTGTTTTCAAATCGATTCAATCGATCGATAAGTTAGTGAATATGTAGTCAACGAATGGTTGCTTATAATGAATGCCTATGTGTGACATACAGGTGCTATAACTGTGGTGAGTTCGCCAACCACATCGCCGCAAAGTGCAATCTCGGCCCACAGCCCAAACGGTGCCACCACTGCAAGGACTCCGAGCATCTCATAGCCGACTGTCCAAAGTTGGAAGAGAAGCGTTTGACAAAGAAAACGAACGGCGCTTCCGATAGCAGTACTAATGATAAGCATAGCAATGGTCCGAACAGTGGCGAACACAGCGAAGAGGAAAGTATACTAAACGCCGCCGAAACCGCGTCGTCCTCTTCGGAGAAACACCTATCGGACAGCGGTCTCGGGCACAGGTCTGTCGGCAAGACGCCCACCACTGACGACACGAAGTCAGAGTCGCCCGTATCTGACGGGAGCCGAGGCCGAGATGTTTAGGGATTTGAAGAACTTTTATTAATTGAACATAAAGTGAATGACATATAAAAAAAGTGTAGTTTTTTCACAATTGAATTAACTGTAGTTTTGTTACATAAATACATATAACATATAATAGCTTTTAGTATACAATCTAAGTGTACAACACATAACACATACATAATATGACACATAATATACCAGTGCATCCACTGTTGCATTAATGTGTTGGTGCGATAGTGATGCCCAAAATGCCCCTGAGCGCAATCAAAATCAATACTCTCTTTGTATTATCAGTGTTTGTAATGAAAACGTCTTTTTAGTTATATTTAATATTTTATTTGTGATTATAATAACAAAACATTTTATTTTGTTATCTTCTCTTCATATTCTTCATGTCTTATATCACCCATTGATGAGAAACCTGTTGCGAGCGAGTGCTTAACATAACTCATTGATCTCCATATTATGGCCATAACCCATAGCCACCTCCAGTTCCTCAACAAATCTAATCAAACAATTATTTCACAAATAATTTTTTATTAATGTTTAAAATTTTATTTTTTAAAATTTAATGTTTATTTGAGTTTTATATTTAAAATGCAAACATTTATTAAAGAATATTCCGTATAAAAGGAATTTTTATATATATCATAGATATATGTCAAACGATTCGCAAACAAAACTTATTGAAATAATTATTATTATTTTGTTTATTATAATTGAAATATTGATGACTATTATATTCAATGTCTTTTTATGCTTTAAAGACAGTTATCATTAATATTAATATTAGATATCATTTGATTGTATTGAATATGGGAATAGTTTTTATCAGTATTTTTATTGTTTATATTCTGTGGATATACTGTAACAGTCGTCTCTCTCTCTCTCTCTCACTCTCTCTCTCTCTCTCTCTCTCTCTCACTCGCTCTCTCTCTCTCGCTATTATTTAGTGAATAATTTTCTATCTTTTCTATACTATAATATTTTTGATGATATTCTCATTTATATTATTTGTGTTTCTCTGTATTCACTCATTTAATGATCAAAAATATTGGTGATCTCATCCCATGCCATACCATACCATTCAATGGCTAAACCCATTTTATGTGCGATAACTCCATTTCCATTCTCTCACACACAATGATGTTGTGTCTGTCTTTCCATCCACTGATTGAAAACAATTGTATATATTATTTGAAAACGCAGACCATTAATGCCATACCATTGAAAATACGGTCGACTTTCCTTCAGATCATTAATTGGCGATTACTTTAGTTATGGGAAAGAAGACATTGAAACATAGTTGTCATCATCTCATGAATGAGTCGTCCGTTTTTAAATATTTAATTATTATCACAAATGGTTTTACTTATGATTAAGACCCGGAATATACGATAGTATAGTGTTTTGATATATGTTTTGTTGTCGTGTACTATAACTATCCAAAGAGCCTAACAGTGCAACAAAACCCTCAACTAATTCATTGACAAAACTATACCTCGATTATTAAGAGCGTGGTTATTACAGTTCCTTCCCATCGAGTAATGGCAAAACCAGACATACCTCACAATTTGATTTTTAATCGTCTTTTTAGAGAGTCTTAATATATTAGAGACAATTGATTAGTAAATATTCGCCCCTTTTATGCCTTATGTGCTCTAAACAATTAGTAGACCTTTTTTTGTGTGAAATCTATATATAAAATACATCACAACATGAATGCATTGGTTCTAATCGATTCGTATTAACAAAACACTGCAATCGATGACAAACCAGTATTTACTCAATTTATTTATGTTTATAATTGCTTTTAAATCTTAATTAAAATCTTTTGTTTGAAAGAGAACAACAATTTTCAATTACATGAAACAAGTTTATCAGTGAATATATTTAGATAAAACTCAACTCAAGTATACAAATGAATATCTAATCAATAAAAAAATGGTTATAAAAACTGTTAACACATTATAACTCATACTAACCGATAGAATAAGCGCTCAAAGAAAGTAATTTCAATATAGTCTCCAAACATCAAAAACATAAAGAATATAAGAATATATAAAAAAAAGTAAAATTATATGAATTGAGTGAAAAAAAAGTTCTGAAAAAAGATATAAAAATAATAAATGACTTCATTCTAGCCATTAATGTATACCTCGTTATAGTTGAATGAAATGATAGCGATATTAATTGAACGACGAATTTATGATAAAATGTTAAACAAAATATTGTTTGAAATTAATTTCGATCACATATTCACTATTTGATTGATTAAATTTTTATAACCATTTCCTTTCCCTTAGCATTTGGTGACCCTTTTCTCTGTCTATTTTTAATATTTTTATTCCAAAATCAATTAATGATCGCTTCAATCGATTATGACTTCGTTTGCGAAAATATTATCAATAATTAAAATGAATATTCATTTCTAATATCCATTCAATGTATGGATTGATAGTCAGTGAGAGAGTTATCCTATAATAATGTGTACTTCACTTAAAATACATTAAATTACAAATTAATGTATTATTCAATTCTATGAATGACTTTATCATTGAATTTGAATTATAAATCATTTTAATAAATATAGTTAAAACAAATCAATCCATTTTAGGCTTTTCAAAGACATATCAAAAGCAATGTATATTCAAAATGAGTTGAAATAAGTGTTGAAAAAAGTGTTCACTTCTTATCGATATATTAATATTTAGACATTTTATCATTTAATCCAAATCTACCTCTAATTCGAGTCCTATTATTATGTTAGAAAATTATACAAATTTTCTCAAACACAAGAGTTTTGTCCTAATTATAGAAAATATATTAATTTTTAAGAAAATTTTAATTAGATATAAGAATTGCTAAAAATATTGATTATAAACAACAAAATCTCTTTTGTTTTATTAAATTAATAACAAATGATATATAAAACAAAAATAAGCAAAAATTATGTGTTTTTGAGACGAAAACAATTGATAAAAGACACGAAAACCTAAACTAATGCTCAAAAAGGATTGTTTATATCATTTGATGTTTGATTTCGAGACTTAAAACATCACTAAAACTCTCGCAAAAAGTGTTTTGCTCTCAATATAAATAAATATAAGACTTATATATCGTATTATAACTTATTATATCATATAATTGACGATCGCTTTGAATGAATGAAAAGTTTCATTGAAGAAACAAAACCAAGAAATATATATAACTATTATTAAAGAAAAATAACATTTTCTTTAATAATAATTAATGTTTTTTAATAACTTGTATTACAATTAAATTCGTTCATCGATTGTGTGTCCGATCACTAGATTCATAACAATATATATTAGAGAATATGTTTAATGAAAATCAATTTTGTTTGTAACAAAAAAATGCTATTTTTTTCTTCAATTTTATGTGCGATTTATATAAATTCAATAGTTTTTTGTTTGGGCTTCAAATTGAAGGAACAGGCGATGACTATAGCTGTCTATAGCCAATAACATAGGCTATGTTTAGTCTATGTTATGTCTGTTTTAAACGACTGATGACTTAATTGCTGTCATTTATATTTATTTGTAATCTTCTATATTATAACAAAAAACTATCTATCGATCAATAGATAAGTTATAATTCATTTTAATTGAAAATAACGATAACTTTATGTCTTATGTATTGCTTTTATCAAAACAAATTGAAACACAAATTATTTGTTTTATAATTCAATTACATTTAGTGTTTATTGAATTGTGAATCAAACCTATACTACAACACAAGGAGTTGAACACAATTTTCAATTGAATGAATCAATAAATGCTTCCCTTCTTCTAAATGTGACAAAAGTTTTGTTCATTCAATCATTAATATCCAAAACATAACAAAAATTTTAGTTTGAAAAACATTTCAATAGAAAAAAAAAGTTTTGTTTAATTAATAGAAAATTGTGTTAAAAACGTTTCATTCATTTTATTTGTATTTTTCATTTTAATTATTATTAAGTTTTATTATAAAATTATAATTATTTTAACGAAACAAAACTATATGTAATGAGTATTAAATATTTGACGAAAAATACACCACTTTTTTGAATGTATCCAATGGTGAAGTACTATAACTGTATTGAATTATTATTATATATTGGGTGACAATAATTACAAAACTTAATGACGAGAATAATTACATAACCGTTCGGTAGATGAAAATACCGGTAGAAAATTGTATGACATTATTATTATAATATTAATTCCTATTAATTATTATTATATTATTATATGGAGAGCATTGTAAACAACGATCCCAGAGCTGGCACAGGAGGCAAGCATTGCCTAGTCTTGAGATATCATACCATTTATATTAAATAATTATTTGATGAAAAAAAAGGTATTTAAAGAAATTGTTTCTTTCATTGGAGTAACAAAAAAATTGATTACAACAAAAAATTATATAAAAATCATTGAAAATAATTGTTTTGATTTTGATTTATAAAATTGATTATTGATTGATAAGATTATTGATATATTGAACAGAAAAACAGATTATTATAAGAATTATGTTTTTTGGTATAACAACAAAATTCATTGTAACTGTCATTTGATTGTAATAATAATAATAATAAAAATCTCTTTTTTATTAAATAAAAAAATATTAAAACAAAAAAACACTTTACGATTCATTTAAAGGAATCAACAGCTTTTTGCATTAGTTATTCCTAACCGACCGGTGCTGTGATTCCGATCATATAATTTTTATTGTCATCTCTTTTCTCATTTGAAATCAGTGCTAAATATTCCTATTGAGTAAACTGTCGTTTGTTTAAACATATTCTGCAAATCATTTGAAAAATTCAAGCCTTGTATATAATATGACATAAAAGAAAATCCTTTACTTTTAATGGTTTCAATCCAACCCTTCCCACAGCTATGGACACATTGATAGGAAACTACAAGTATTAGTCAATTCTTAAATTAATCATTGATTGCAATCTTCAATAGTTTTGAGTGAAATCTCATTTTATTTTATTATTGTTGCAAACATTTAATGATTTTTCAGTAGATTCAAGAATTTCATTAAATTTTATTTTTATTTCTTTATTGAATTCAATGCATTCAATAAACACAGTCTCTCTCTCTCTCTCTCTCTCTCTCTCTCTCTCTCTCTCTCTCTCTCTCTCTCTCTCTCTTCTTTATTTTCAAAAACATTTCTCGTCTTTTATTTCATTTTTATTTTATGTTGAAATATAAGAATCATTTGAGAACTTGTGATACAAATTGAATTTATTATTTGTTATACGCTTTATATAAGCGAAACTGAATATAACTTTACTTTATATCTATAAAAATGAATTTAATTTTCAGAAACTGTTTAACAATTTTATGGAATTTTTGTATAAGAAAATAAAAAGATTTTTTAGAGAAAGATTTTTATTAAAAAATTGTTTAGAAGTCTTTAGAAATAAATTTACAATTAATAATGAATTACATTTTAGGCAATGATAGAGAAGATCTGATTGTTTGAGGTTTGGTATGAATGAAACAAACGAATCGCTTCCAAGTGTTTCAACCGTTTGATTAGAGCCGCGTAAATGAAGGCACAGATCACTACTACCAGCATAAAACAAAACTGTAGGACGTCTTCATTTGACAGTTCTATTGCCTCGAAACTGAGTTCCACAGCCATGAGTATGGCATATATGATGGTCAGTAGGAACTGTTGGCTCCAGACGCCGAATATGCCGATTACGGACAACAGTATAGCCATAGCTATAGTGAATATGAAAACCCATTTGTTTGTGAACTCCGGTCTCCCAAAATCAAGGCCCGAAAGCATTACTAATATTGAGTATATGATTAGCAATACGTTTGAGACGATTAGAAAATATTTCAAAACATTGAAAAATGTCTTCAAACGAATCAATTGGGAAAATAAAACCATTTTTTGAATATTGCAACAAATGTTGTGAATATTAACACCAAATGAACAAACTTTTCAATCATTGAAGGAATGAGAGAAACATTTATAATATATTGAATGACAACTCCTTTGAAATGAATTCAAACATTCAATGTGTAAAAGAAAACCTATTTCTGACTTCACTTTCACACAAACGGCTAATAATATTCTTGAGAATAATATGATATTTATAAAGAAAAATATCAATTGAGGTTTGGGTGACATTCACAACAACAGACCCTAGACTTAGACACGCGCCTCGAATTACCCCCAACGACAGTGGCATTCCTCACCACCTAAAACACCTTACATTTATTTGTGAATTTGTTGACTATTTTTCAGTTATGAATTGATTTTCAATTGTCTTTCGGGTTTATATCGAGTGTCAGAAACAGAATATTGTTTGGAATTTTTGTAATAAACAAAAGCAAATAATTTATTAAAATATATTTGATATCATTTTTATATGACATTTGAGAGCATTGAATAAATTTTTTCTTTATTCTCTCTCTCTCTCTCTCTCTCTCTCTCTCTCTCTCTCTCTCTCTCTCTCTCTCTCTCTCTCCCCTCAATTCACTAACCAAAATTTGAATGCTTTTAGTGATAGTAAACTTAATGAAAGAAAAACATTCAAAGCCTTAAGAGATATAAAACTCGATTCAATTGTAAATAAAAAGTTAAACAAAAGAAAAATTCTATAAATATATATAAAACAAATCAATAGTTTATAGACTCATAGATTCGTATGAAATGTAAGGAACATAATAGTGATGACCTTTTCCGTGGAAATGGCATTAATTGCCAATCGATTAAAACATGAAAATTGAATTTTAAGTCTTATGTAAACTATTATATAATATGTTTGAATCGTTTGTCGTCTTCTCTGTTGGCGAAACATATCTCAGAATTTTATAATCTTTTTTTTCAGTGAATTCTTTGATATTATATTTCATTTAGTGTTAAAAACTCGTAATACAGTCGCCGGTGATATTCAATAACTAACACGACTGTCCAAAAACAGCTTAACATAGGATTAAATTTGGCTTAAATTTTGTTTTGATTTCATTTTAAAAAACTATTCAAACATATTCTCAAAGCTATTGGCCATGAGATCCCTGTGCTTGTCATAGGCTTTCATTACAACTCCCGTGCCTTTAAATAGTGATCCAAAACAAATGTATTTCTCTTTCCGAGTATTTCCTCTGAAGTGCAAACCATATCCCAATCCATATCCCTATCCCTTATCTATGGTTTGTATCGTTTTGTGTTTTTTCGTATAATTCAAAACTCATTGAAATTCGCGGAAAGTCTGCTCACAAGCACAGCACGGGTATGGAATGGTATGTTGTGTTGCATGACATCCCTGGCCTCTATATCCTAGGCGTAAATCCCAACTGAATGTGCATTGAGTGACCATAAGAGGGAAAGCCTTATTCATGGGTTGCGATACCATCTCATGTGTGGACTCATATCAGAGATAAGGCTTTCATTGAAATAAACTTTTATTAATTTGTTCCTCAATTGTGGACAACATTGCCATCAATGGACAGACAGTTAGACATTGTATTTAAAATGATTTGTTTTTTTGAATTGAATTTCATTTTTAAAACAGATTTAATTGAAGAACAAATGAGAGGACAATTAGGACTGGGATGTGATTTGATTGATATCTGCTATAGAAGTTGCTGTCAATCTTTGAGACCCAAGTGTTCGTCGATGCACTCATGTGTCCACACCCTTGGCCTCACTTTCCTTCATCTCCTGTTCCAACTGATACTCAATGTCTTCACTCGTTGACCACAATTATGACCACAAAATACGTAAAGACAATCAAAACTAAAGTATTCAAAATAAGGAATCGTTTTGTCATTACTTATGAACTGATCGTTAAATAAATGATTAATTGTTTTATATTTAAATAATTTGTATTTAATTGTAAATCAATTCATAATTCACTACAAAATCCATATCAATAAAAGACATGCATTTCTTATGGCCATAAAAGACATTGAATTCATTCAAACAAAACAACACTATTTTTAATGTAAATAACATTTCAATTGAAATCAAAACTAATTATATTTACAGTTAAAGGGTTAGGGGGTTAAACGACCGCCAAAGAAGACGTCTTTCAGTGATTCCATGGACTCAAAGAGAAGACAAATTGATGAATTGAATACCGGAAGCGTTATAGTGAGACCCACCGAATCCCTGGGTTATATCGATCCCGAAAAGTTCAGACTTTCTGAGAGTAAAATAAATCTAAACAAAAGTAACAAAAAATAATTCTTTAAAAAGAAATTCAAATAAATATTCAAATTATTATTCATTGAAATAATTGTTATATTTTTGTGATAAGAGTTGGAAGTGTTTAGCAGTGATGTCAATGAAGATGAGAAGCGATTGAAATGTTTTCTTATTATAAATTTATTAGAAGTTTATTTTTCATAAAGTTTAGCGTCTTTTCCAAAAGGACAGGTATTTCGAGATTGTATTCAATCGGAAAATAATGTTTGGAACCAATCAATGGTTCAGTCATTGAATTGAATTCAATATAATTTGAACTAAACTCCAGTTCCTCGACAGAACCTCAAGAGCGGTCGGAACACCAGTTCCTCGACGGTGTTGTCTCTCCATCGATGAGACCATTCAAGTGATCACTTAAGACATCGAAATCACTGAACATCCGAACAATACTTGCCATCAGTTCTGTCCAAATCTATCGCTCATTTTCTTTTCAACCAATCCTTGGATAAAGTGTTTATTTATAGCACTTCTCTTCAAACGCACAGCACTTGTGGTCTGTGGCCGAAGACACTGAAACCGAAGACACGATTCTTTGATATCTGAAACAAATGAAAACAATTGGCAAATATTGTACTAAAAGTCATCTCATTGTCTGTTATGAAGAGTTGACACCAATTGTTGGTTGACTTTGAATACAAGTCAGCATTGAATCCAAACGAAGAATCGGTTCTAAAGAACTCATTTCACTCCGACTGTCGCCTGTGTTATGAAATAGTGTCGGCGCTCAAGAAGGAAGACATCGAAGAATGACAACAATTATGACTATATATCATATGAAGAGTTCATCGACTTTTTGCACTCATAGGTCTTAGTGTCCACACTCTTGACTTCCCTTTTCTTCATCTCCTGTTCCAACTGATACTCAATGTCTTCACTCATTGTTGACCACAATTATGATCACAAAAGACGTGAAAAACAATCAAAAGTTTTGATCAAAACTAAAGACATATTCAAAATAAGGAATCGTTTTGTCATTACTTATGAACTGATCGTTAAATAAATGATTAATTGTTTTATATTTAAATAATTTGTATTTAATTGTAAATCAATTCATAATTCACTACAAAATCCATATCAATAAAAGACATGCATTTCTTATGGCCATAAAAGACATTGAATTCATTCAAACAAAACAACACTATTTTTAATGTAAATAACATTTCAATTGAAATCAAAACTAATTATATTTGCCATCAATTGAGGGTCAATCAGGGGGTCAAGCGTTAGGGGTTGGCCTTGACCTCAATCTTCTTAATGGTCGACGTCTCTCGAATGGGATCCGATTTAAACTCATTCTTCAGGACTCGTCTCACCTGTCGGGCAGCTATTGAACTGTACCGAAGATATCTATGAGTGAAATAAGGGGTTTTAGGGCTATTTCAAAGGGGTATTTCAATATAATCCATACGTAATTCCAGCCGTTCGCCAATAAGTCATAACTGGTGTGAAATATACTTCAATTGATCCAAAGAATCGATGAAAACAATGACCTCAAGAGTCAAATGATATTACAAAATACCTGTATTTAAAAGACGTTACGAATATTGGAGTACATTTGAAACCCCAATAAAAGCACATTAACTGTGAATTTCATTGAATGAAAACATCAAATCATTGCCTAATTCGTAACGTTGTTTGTGTTCTGTCTATATATGGCTTAAAAGTGCAAATAATTTGTTACTCAAAAGCCTTTGAAATCAATGACTGTTTGTCAACAAATAATACAATGAAAGTGCACTCAAAGCCAATGACATGTGTTTTGCATTTATAGCACATTTTCTATGGATTTCTAGAAAGAGATAAACAAAAAGTCATTTCTTTTATCGTTAAAAACAAATCCTTTTTATTATTCATTGCTTTCTTATCAAAAAAACTCAACACTTCTTTGAAACCATTTTCTCTCTACAACTCATCCATTAGTCATATCACTGACTGTCTTAAGAATGGCCACAAATGAAGAGAAATTCGATGGCATTCTGTTGTCGATGGCCAGAGAACACCCGGGAGGTGTCCACGAGGTATGTGACCACCAGTTGATCCGCCATTGGCTCACATGAGTCACTCTTTGTCTGTCTTCAGCTCTTGGACACAATCTTCAGCTTTTTGTGCCGAAAGACCGACTTCTACTTCGGGCCCACGAAAGGAGTGGCAGAACAGTTGGTTATGGAAAAGTTCAAGAAATATGAAGACATTTCAAGTCATGTTATGGAAGAGAAGACCAAAGAGAAGGAAGAAGTGGAGCGAAAACGACGACAACGGATAGAACAGCGAAAACGTGAAGAAGAGGAACAATTGGCCGCCAATTCAAAGCCGAAGATCGTTGAGCTCACCGACGAAGAAGCGGAACGATTGCAACACAAGTTGGACAGCGATAAAGAGGTGAACAATGGCACAGACACTGAGGGTGTGGTGAAGAGTGAGGACAAGGCATCCGATGACAAGAAGGAAGACGAAGAGGAGGACGAAGAGGACAAACATAAGCTGAAGCCAAACGTTGGCAACGGATGTGATTTAGAGAACTATTCGTGGACTCAAACACTCGAAGAGATTGAACTTCGAGTTCCTCTTCTCGTGAGCTTCAAAGTGAGAGCACGTGATGTTGTGGTCGAGTATCAGAAAAAGCACCTGAAAGTGGGCCTTAAAGGCCATACCCCTGTGATCGACGGAGAGCTGTTACGGGAGATCAAAATCGATGAGTGCTGTTGGGTATTGCAGGACATGAACACCGTTGCCATCACTATAGGAAAGGCCCACCAAATGGAGTGGTGGACACGACTGGTGACGACCGACCCCGAGATCAATACCAAGAAAGTAAATCCCGACGCATCGAAGCTGTCGGACTTGGACGGGGAGACCAGGAGTATGGTTGAGAAGATGATGTACGACCAGAGACAGAAGGAGTTGGGTTTGCCTACAAGTGAGGACCAGAAGAAACAGGACGTCATTAAGAAGTAAATCATTGTTTGCATTTGTTTTGCCTTTTATTGATTTGATTTCACTCTAACCCCAGGTTTATGACAGAGCACCCGGAGATGGACTTTTCTAACTGCAAATTCAATTGAACCAAACATACGATAAATGAATAATTGATTGTTATTTTGATTTATAATTATTTTCCAATCATTTTATAATAGATTTTCAATTGATTTCAAAACTTATTCTTAATGTTATTTTTAAACATAATTTTGATTTAATGACAAATAAATCAATAAATAATTATTAAGTAATTTGTGCTTTACTTTAAAAGCAAAACATTTTTTTTTTTGTAAAACATTTTAATTGAAAATTATATTTATTTTTCAAATCACATAATAATTAATAAATGAAAACACGTTTTCTATTGATTATAATCTTTTATTTTTATCTCTAATAATAATAATAATTTATAAAACAATTTCTCTTTAATATAACAAACAATTCATATTCAATACCAAAGAAAAAAAACTTTTACATAAAATTATGCATTTTTTTGTTATCAAACATTTTGTTATCATTTTTTGTGAACATTAATTCAAATCAAAAGACATTTTTCTCATAATTTGCTTTACATTTAAAACACATTTAAGACTCGTTTTTATGTTTTGTTATACAATCACCAAAAAAGTGCCAAAAAATTATAATTAAAAATAATTAAAAATAATAATAAATAAATTCAATGAAGAGATAAATAATATAATAATATATTAGAAAAAGGTTGCGAAGGGGGAAATGAGGGGTAGTTTTGATAAATAAATTAATAGCTATTATATATCTTATGAACACTTTTGGGTCAGTTTTTACTTCATTTTGTGTTATATTTAATTAAATGATTATATTTTTTGAACGTCTAATACGTTCTACACTTAAACAGTAAAACAATTATAACTTTTACTGAATTTTTTTATGTAATTATATAATGAAATCACAAATAATTAAATTATTATTTGTGTTTGTGTTGAAGAGTGAGAATGTTATGAGAGTTGTGTAACCAAAGAATTGGATCCAAAGTACAAATGATATGAAAATTATGTTATAATTAATAATGATTTCAATAATAATTTCTGTTATTTTTCAATTCAAATGTTCAATGATTTGAAAAAATGTGAAATTCTTTTCATATTCAATGTTTTCAATGAAATTTCAAACACAAAATATTTCAATCAAAAATTAACGAATAATTTGTATAACAATTAATAGACTAAACATTTTTTGTGTTTATATTCGGTGGGAATTATTAAGAAAAATGTTTAGCATTTAATATAAACTCAAAGAATATTCTATATAAAAACCAACTGTCCTTTACATTCATTGCTTGGATAAGAGGAACATATTTTTCTATTGAATTTTTGTTGTCTTTAGTAATGAGTTGTTTTAATTGCAAATATAAATTGTTTGCACTTTTATTCTAATGGCTATTATGTAATAACTTTCTAAAAATTTACTCAAATATTCTTAACAAATGTTCACACAATTTAAACGATATTTTTACACAACAATTGATTTAAAGATATTTTTCATTTGTTTTCATTTGATGTTTTCATGTGATTTACAATAATTTGTGGCAATTATTTTCAAACCAGGTTTTGTGTTATGTACGAAAATTCTCACTCATTTTTGAACCAAAAAACTTCAGTCATTATTATTATATTCAATACAACAGTAAATTCTTGTCTATTATTCTATTGAATATTTTGTGTGAAAACTTGATGTGAATAACGATTATAGATATTAATGAAGATTTAATTATTTGTTTCAATAGATTGAGTGATGAAATGAACACAAAGAATGAGTGAGAGATATATATATTAGAGTTGAATAATAATATTCAATAATAATATTAATTAATAATAACTTAAATATAAATATAATATCAAAAAATGAATTTATAATTAAATAATATATTCTTATATATAGTACACAAAAGACATCGGAATCACAGCTAATGAATGAATAATAATAAAACTTTTTTTGTTTTACTGACAAAAAATGGCATAAAATTTGTGTTTAAATTAAATAAAAATTATATTAATATTTATTCACACTTTACATTCAGGCATAGGTTTCATGTCTGTGCCAACACTGGACGCCTCCCTTTCCGCTGTCGTACACGACTTACTCAAATGCTGTTCGTCCACAGGACTCACGGCCACCACTGTTGGCGCCGTCGGTAAACTGTTTTGCTCGCCATTAGTGACCGACCCATTGGTCAAAGCGTTACGTATTGTACTGTTGTTTACATATTTCCTCATGTCTTCGGCGGCGGACGAGTTCATAGATAGCGGCGACGGTTGGCTGTCCTCTACTTCATCGTCGTCGTCGTCGATCTGAATGCTCTCCTCGTCGTCAACGCAATCGAGTTCTTCTTCATCTTCATAGCCATTGAGTGATCCGTTTTCATGATACCCGTGGCCAGAAATGGGCGACTCTTTGCCGCTCAGTATGTAATCAGAATAGTTTCCATTAGAAAATGCGGAACTGCTTCGCGTGATCTCCATATCGATGAACTCTCCCTGAACTGCATTGGGCTGACATGAGGTGGTCTTCCAGTGTGTTCGTAGACCACTGGCGCTGATGTACTTTTTATTGCACGTCTGACAGGTGTACGGCCTTTCATTGGTGTGCAAACGCTTATGGAGTTTCAGGTGAACGAATTGAGTGAATTTGGCCGGACATAAGTCACAGGCATATGGCTTCTGACCGGAGTGTAGGCGCAAATGTGTCTTCAGATTACTCGTTGAACTGAACCTCTTTTTGCATACATCGCATTGATGTGGTTTCTCACCCGTGTGTACCAAATGGTGTTTCTGGAGGTGCGCCAACTGTGTAAAGCTCTTGGAACAGGTGCCACACTTGAATGGCCGCTCACCAGAATGTGTCCGCAAATGCACCTTAAGGTTAGACAACTGTCCAAATGTTTTATAGCAGACATTGCATTCGTAATGCATTTTTCCGTCCTTTTTCTTCAAAGGATAGGGCAGTGACCGATAGCCCCTGTTTGTGCTGTTCGGTGAATAGGGACCACTTCCCGATATGGAAGCATTACTCGAAGGGGGCGATGGGGTGCCATTACTGCGGGCACTGGCGTACGGACTTTTGGGGTCAATACCCGATGGAGATCTTTGCAAAAGTGAGTGCGCTGTCGGATATTCGATGCCCAACGGAATCTTCGGGTGATGGAAGTGAGACGTGCCATTTGGACGACCATTTAGATGATGGTGTGTGGGATGCATGGGCTCAGGAGGACTGGGATGCAGACCTGCCGCGTGTGTCATCGCTGAATATGCATACATATTGAAATGGTTGGGCGAGAAAAGGGGTGTCATTCCATTGACATATAAATAGTTGGACGCGTTGGCCATCGATGGATAGCCAGCACCTGGAGGACTGCCATTGCTGGCAGACGTGACGACATTCAATGAATGATTTTTGTCCGTCGAATCCGGGGAATGCATTTCAGGACTGTTGCCATTAACAAAGCGCCCGTAGTTTTTCTTATGTGGATATATTATGTGCCCGTTCTCTGCACCCGACCGGCCATTTGGACTGCCATTGATTGAGTTGTGATGCGAGCCATTCGTATTGCCATTTGTTGTCTCATTGACTGACTTATTGTCTCCGTTGACGATCACTCGAACCGATTCCTTAACGCCATTGAATTTGTTGGTGCCGTTTGGGGTATAGGCGCTGGAGTTGATGCCATTGGCCGAAGTGACCGCTATCTGTATGGCCGCCGCCACCCGTTCCGCGTGCAGTCTCTGTATCAGTAAGTTCTCCAAGATTCCAGTGGACGCACCGGTAGTTGACTGTGATTTAGGACTTGTACTACTGTTGCCATTCGTTATTCGTTGGAACATTCCTTCCGGAACGACAGAAAACGCCGATTCGCTGCTCTTCGGCGACGAATTTGGCGAACAGTTAGGCACTGCTCCACCAGTTCTTGGCTTATGATTCTCTCCCGAACTCTCTTCTGCTGTGAACTTAGGACTCGTAGCATAGGTAGGACTGGACGGGTCGGCCACTGTATAGTGTTTTTCGACCTCTTTCTTCTTAATTTGTGTATCGATAACAAGATTGCTGTCGACGGGAGGGCTGACACGTTTGCCGTTGGGAGGGCTGCCAGACGTCCGGTAATGGTAGGCCTTCGGCATCTTTATCTTAACCATTCGGAACTCATTGTCGTTGTTGTACTTAGTCTTGTCTTCCGTCTGAAAAGCATTAAAAAGATATTTTCAATTAATTTTTGATTCCCAACAAAACCAATGTATGAGTCAATCAACTCTACCTCTGCTGTCGACGCCTTCGTCTTATCCTTCTCTTTGTCGGTCAACGTCTTCTTGGGCTTAACTGCCCTCAAGTCAAGCACATAGTTATCGACATCACTATCACTGCTGTCCTCGGGAGGGGTCAAGTGGTCATCATGAAAACCATTGCTGTGATAACCCTCGTCACTCCTAGTACTGCCCTCAGTGGGGGTGAGGCGGGTGTTGCCCATGAAGTACTCTTTTGAGTCGGGACTCAATTGTTGTCCTGAAATGCAAACAATTAATACATTCACGCATTTTATACGATATCTAAAGTCATACGAATTCTGATCAGCATTTGTTCGCCAGTCAGCGGATAATTGAG
The DNA here is from genome assembly GCA_034700825.1 of Quadroppia sp. Gr-Ori-00064. NCBI lineage: Eukaryota > Metazoa > Arthropoda > Arachnida > Sarcoptiformes > Quadroppiidae > Quadroppia > Quadroppia sp. Gr-Ori-00064. The sequence goes on along the minus strand of JAQIXR010000283.1, from coordinate 13,898 downwards.
TCTTTCGGCGAACTCTTTGCAATACCAGACCAACAGCTCTTGGTTTGGGAGAACAGGTTTGATCGTATAGAAGTATATGTTTTGTTTGACCTGGCACGCAACCAGGTTTTGACTCTGGTTCGAATACGCCGGATTGACGTAGCGCATCCAATTGGCTTTGGAGGCGTCGAAGCCGTCGATGTAGTGGTAACTGTCGGGCCCGGTATACACGCGCCAGAAGTACTTCCTGTTGGCGTCTTTGGGCACATCGTCTTTGTCATATACCTCTCCCACAAGTGGGCCAAAGCGTGTGCCTCTTGGAATGTAATCTGTGCTCCAAACACCAAGAACCTATAGGTGGTGAGTGGACGGGTAGGTTAGCAAAAGGTCTTTCAAGAATTCGTAGCATTGAATGAATTTTTTTGCGCTCAATAATCATAACTGAACTCAAAGTGTATTTTTTCTTATGTTTTTCTGTTATTAAACTGTTTTGCAAATCATTTATAAATTTTTTATTTATAATTAAAACTTAAGATTTTGATAAAAAATATGTATTTTTTAAACAAAAGTTATGTAAAAATATTTTGTCTTTTGTTTCGCCTCTTTAGACGATTATAACTATAGTGAACCACATATACAGTTATATACGGTTTGAACGAATAATATATATTCTGAATACCTATTGAACTTTGAACACTGTCTGCTTATAACTTACCTGACCTTCACATAGCACCAGACGTTCACTGTTTTATTCTTATCGGCAAAAAAAATAACTGAAAATAGTTTGCTCTCATTTGACGATTGTTTGCACGTATTATGAAATCAAATCACTCTTACTATTCATTCATTATATTCACAAAAATATATAAATAATTGGCAAACAATTCATAGCAAAAGTCTAATCAAAATATCTTTACATCTTATGGAAAGGAAATGAATGCAAAACCAAAATAATAGGTTTGGGTTTCATCTGCGAGACAGTCGGCGCTCAGAGATGTGAATGAATTAATGGCTTTTTATATATAACTATTGAATAGAATTTATAATAAATTATTTTAAATGAGACCATAGTATGAATAAAATGAAATGATCCAGAATTAAAGTTCAATTTTTGCACTCCCTGTTCGTCGTCTGGTTTTCAAAGTGAAAGTTGTAAACAACTGTCCAAATGAACAGTGCTTTCAGGCGATAATTATTATAAAATATCTTCAATTAATGGCTTTTTTGGTCTAATAGTCGCTATTGAATGAGAGCTGAAGTTTAGCCTTGAATGTGATTAATAAATATAATTGACTTTTCATAACAAGATATCATCCCTTTTAGTGATAGATAGGAGAGATAGGGCACAGATAGAGACAGGTGTCACTGACTTGTAATTTCAAATCAGTTTTTTAGTCAAAATAATCTATAACTCGATATTGAAGTCAACAAAATAGACTTACACTGAACCTATTATTCAAAAAATAATAGATTTTTGATTAAATGATTGAAATTCAAATGAGTTTTCATTCAATGTTTAGAAAATATTTGTCAAAAATTCAAATGAAAACCAAATCAAAAGTAAATGTTTTCAATGAAAAAAAAGTGTAAATATTGTGAAAAAGAAAAATAAATATTAAAATCATTTCAAAACAAATTTCTTATAAATATCAATAAAAATGATAATTATTTGAGTATTTATTCTATAAAATGAGATCACATTTTGATCTCAAAAAACGAAACAAATATTTTTTTCGTTCAAACCATTGTATTTTGAATGAGTTTTATCTTACTATACACTGTATATACACTGAGCGCACAGTTAGCTTTGGTAGTGTCTCAATACTTACATCACTGAGTGTTTGTGAGGGTTTTAGGATCAAATTGCGAGGCAAACTGGCCTCGGCTCTATTGGCAGCACTGGTATGTGTTGTATCATCACATGGTTGGTCGGGCACCAAATATACGGCCAATTGATCAAAGTCTTCTTCGGCAATTGAGCTTAAGTCCCAGACACCATCTTCCATCCTCTGGAACTGTTGGTAAGACAAGAGATAAAGAGAAAAATTCATTAATAAATAAAATACTATTTTTTGTATTCATTAATAGTTGTGAAAATAGGGAAAATATTACTATAAATCTCTCTTTCATTTATGACATATCGATAACAATACCAATAATTATATCATATTTTTTATGAGAAAAATTTGATAAATTGTTTCACACATTTTTATACCTCTTTTTCATTGAAAACTTCATCAATTAGTTTGTCGTCATTTAAGTAAGGGATAGTCAGTAGTGACTGTGGACTCAAATCGCCAGCACTTGAAGTGAGTCTCATATTATAATTGAAAGGAAAGTCTACTTTCAAAGAGTAGAGCAAAGCCTTTATATTTAATTATAAGATGAAATAACTTTATATATATTCTGAGAATCAGTTTATAGTAAATATAATATTTCTTTTCTATATATCATTTATGAAATTTTGAGACAAATATTAGATTAAAAAATCATATTTTTTTCGCAATGAATTGAAAAATTTTAAACACAAACAGTTTTTATGACAATTATGTTAAGAAAAAAAGAGTTGTTTTTCAAATGTACTCTTATTTGTCATTTCTGTATGAAAAATAAAGTTATGAATAGCTCTAAAAAAATCAAAAGTGTGCTTGTACTGTATGCGGAGATAAGAACAACTTAATCAGGGTGTAATAAAGGTGAAGGTGAAGAATCGATGCGATAGAGAACAAGGTTTACAAACACACTATTTATAACAATTGTTACACAAATATCAAAACACATGACTATAGCGCACAGAAAGTAGCAAGGACATATAGTTAATGGCACAGAAACATTGCTGAACGGCTCTCAGACAACGGTGCAATTGTGAATGATGGTCTGTTGTGAGCACCTTGGTCACAGTGAGACATGAAATTGATGTTCATTTTAATACTACTATCACATAAAACTCTATGAAAGGCTGTTATCATTGTAATAGTTATGCCGTATATTATAATAAACAGTTATTTGATATATAAATGCCTTATCGGTTGAAGACCTCTATTTTAGACGACATATTCAAGGAGTTTATGATAAATGAGATCATGTTTTAAGGGTTTCTTTTTTATATAAATCATATTATTTATTATAAAATTTTATTTTTGATTCACATAAAAAGCTTGTTATGACTGACTCGTCCTCTCAGTGCTCAATGATATGCCACTACATATATAGAGTTTATGTTCAAGGTGATGTTAGAACATTAGACAATGATAACAATAGGTGAGTGTTTTGTGGGTCATTCTCAGGTTCATAGATAGTGATCCCCCTGACAATGGATAAATGATCAAGGGTTGTGACCAAGAACATTTTGTCCAATGAAATCGACTCAAAGTCTATCTTCAAAATTGAATTCTAAATGATTTTTATATATGTATTGAATATCATATTAAATGCTATTATATTTTGAAGAAAAAATAGTTTTTTTTTCTTTTTGTTCGTTAATAATAATATCAAATGTATTGATAAAAACAGTTTCTCTTTTAGATGTTTGTGCAATACAAGTGTACATGTGCTCCGGGACTGGCATTGAGAAAAGTTCTGCCTTGAACTTGAATGGCTGTAACCTTATCTAATCGTATAAAAATAACTGTACTTTTAATTTACAGATTAAAGCCTTTCTCTCAAAATTTTTTTTATATTACATTGACTTTGTTTTTACTAAACGGTATTGCAATCGTTTGGGTCATAAATTTCATTGCACTGTAAGCCGAGTGCTCTCTCTATTGTATAAATATGAGATCTGCTGATAATGTGTATAACAATAGAAATGCAATTTTTTTTAATATAAACTTTTGTTTTAATACAAAAATATAATCTTTGTGTAAATCGTAGATAAAAAGTACTCTTTAATGGGTTTGTTGTCTGATGAGCGCTGCCACTAATGACCGCATTTGTCTTGATATAACCGTTCCCACTGTAAGAGCCCTGTGCTCATTGAATGCACTGTAAGCACCGTTCAAAGTATACTCTATCGTAAGTATCAATTGTGAAACATCTTGAGAAATATGGACTCAAGTCTGAGACCCACTTCTAATCAAATGTTAACTTTTGAACTCTAATGAAAATAAAACTCTCGTCAGAAGTGTTCAAAGTATATATTGTTTGCCAAAATATTCACTTTTCTATTCATTGATTTGATTTTTGAAAGTCAAATATCATCTAAAGAGAGATCAAAGATCAGCGATGATGTCAACCATTTTTGATAATGAAGTGAAAATCAATTTATAAATAAGAGATAATTATAAACAAAAATATTGTTCAATAAAACCAAAATATTTTGACAAAAAAATCAATCATTCGTTTGAATGCATTGTTTGTTATGTTTTTGAAAGTTATTTATATTGAATGAAAAGATTATTTTTGAGAGGATTTTCATTTAATTTCGTATTCAATGAAAAAAAAGTATTAGTTTATTGATTATGTGATTCTCTATTGAATTCGAGCACAAGTAGGGAAAGATGTTTACACTAAAATGAAAATTCTTGTATCGAAAACGAAAAGTTTTTTATATAAATTATACTCAAAAACAATTTTCTGCTTTGAATTGCTTTAAAATCCAACGAATAATGTAATTGAATATTATTAAAAAGAGAGCGCTTTTGCCAAAACACAAAGGCATGGATGGGATGTGTTTGTGCAAAATGTATACACAATTAACGGCTTCGTTGACATCAGGCAATCATTCTATTCATATGACATCCAAAGACATGCGAATCCCAAATGGTTTAATGTCTAAACACTTGACACAATCACACCATAGTATACATGGGAGGCATAATACTGTACACAGTGTGTGAGCGCCGGTATATTAAAAGTTCATTTCATTATACACTTGTGTCAAAAGCACTTATAAAGTGCAAGTTGTTTAGGGAACGTATGTATACAGAATATACTGAACATGGGATTCAATCCCTTTTTACAGCTCTTTTTTTCACTATTTCGCTTCACTTTTCAATTTGTATGGAAAACCAATTTATATACAAAGTGTAAACTTATTTGTTGTTTGAAATATATATATATTTTATATACTATTATAAGAGAGAGAAAAAAAAGTAAATTTCATTCAACAAACTCTTCACACGTTTAGTGCAATCGCTTTTGTGTTGAATCACAAAAATAGTCTTTAAATCTGATCGGATTTAAAAGGAATTACAAACCGATCTCTCTTTTATCTATAGTGTGTTTTGAGATGAGAAGGGAGGAAAGGGAGATAGAAAATACACAAGCATTTCATATATGATGCTCAAGCTGTAAGGCTTGTGCTATACACAGAAGCGCTCTTTAATGCGTACAACACTGTGTCGACTGAATAGCTGTCACTCTTTATATGTTTTTATATTATATACGAGTAATTCAATTGAATCGAAACACTGTATAAAGTCATACCATTTGTAACTAAAATGAATTTTGAGAACACATAGAGCACTCAGGCAGCTATAGTCCGGCCCTATTGAAAAGAGATGCCTGTGCTGACGATGCTGTCGATGCTGTCGACTCTAAATTATTGCGCTGTTTATCAAAAAAATCTGTTGAAGCGAAAAATTTTAGCTCAAACTCTATTGACAAATATTAGACTTTTCAGACACTCATATATAACTAATCTCTCTCTCTCTCTCTCTCTCTCTCTCTCTCTCTCTCTCTCTCTCTCTCTCTCTCTCTCTCTCTTTACTATCTTTATTCAATGAGTTAAATAGAGTTTGCGATAAAACGGCTGATATATAGATTGCTGCGAATAAAAGCTCCGGCAGTCTATGTGCAAAGGTATGACTATTTATACTGAATGTCAGCACCGCTTATGTAATGTAGAGATAGTTCACTACAGTATAAGTGAACGCAATCTTCTATTGAAATAATGAACACCAAATATGAAAAGCAAAGGCATTTTATATACAATTCCCTGTCATTCCTTCCCGCTGTGACCCTCTCTTCTGGGCTACTATTCACACGCACACATAACAGTGCCCTCTCGTCGGCCGGGCATAGAGAGCACTTATATTATAACATAACTGTTCTCTATCTAATGTCATCTCCGGATAAATACATTATAAAAACGATATACAAAATAGATATAATAAAAGCGATGGAAATGTAGACTCACTTAACAGTTATTATGCAAAACACACATAACATTGCATTACATAATAACATCAAATTCAATGAAAATAGTGTTAAATGAATTCATATCGCAATCTATTGACACTTAATTCACTTCAAAGAACACTATTATAAAATGTCTTTAAACGACTCTTACCTCTAATTTATAGGCTTTTATCGCATCTTAGGCTCAGAGAGCGGTTGTGAACAAAAAAGTTTTTACGCATTCACTCAATGAGAAAAAAGCCTTCTGTTCTGTCGCCTTATATGTATGGCCAGTCAGAGCACTGTCACCCAAATCGGTAATAAGTGTTTCGCCAAAGACGTTGTGATGTCCAACAAAAGTGATTTAACAGATCTGATAACCTGTGAAGAAAAAGATATATGCAATCAGTATATGTGGACAGTGGAGAGGAATGGCTATTATAGCGAACGCCAAAAGACTTTTTATTTTATACTTTATTTTTGAGGCCTTTATATCAAACATATATATAAGTGATGGTAAGGGGGAAAGCATTTTGAAAATGGGGGCAAACAGTGAGCATAAAGTGATATGTTCTGTGGACAGGGTTTAGTGCCCGTCACAGAGATTATTCAGTCAAGTAATCAAGTGTTCGCCTGTGAGGGGGTTTTACAGTATTTTAAAGAAAATTTGTTCCGTGAAAGTTGTGTTTGCATTGAATTGATTCACATAACAGACAATCATTTTTTATTTCACAGTTATATATATACTGTTTGTGAGAATCGCTTTTTAAAATTTTTTTATAAAAAGCAATAGTTTAGGCACTGATAGGAGTGGGAGAGAGAGAGCAAAAAAGTGGTATTTTCTCCACTGACTTGTCATCACTTTTATCAAACTTCTCATCAAATGCAATAAACCGGAAATCTCTAGTATTTTAGACTAAGTTTTGGATAAAATATTTCTAAATAGCCATAACTATTGGGTCGAAACAGTGAACGCGTCGATACTGTTAGTCGACTGCCCGGAGAGTAAAACCAAAATCAATTGAAAGTGTAAAGTAGTTGTCGAGGAATGAGTGAAACATAACATATATTTCATATTAAAAACGCATGAGATTTAAAGGCAATAGAAAATGCTTTTTTAAAATGACAGTCAATTCATACGACAATTCTCTTCTCTTACACTTTATTCAGTGATATCCGAGAAAAACACATTCACTCATGTGTTCAAAGCGTTTAAAAGTGTCGAAAGAGCTCTGTTTGCAGTCATCAGAGCACTGGCAGGCACTGGATGTGTAGCAGAGATGCGATTGTTATATGAAAAAACCAACACAAAAAGCACTTAATGGACAGCACTATAATGTCTGTCCCATCAAAAACAAATGACCCAAATATATGGTGAATATAAATGATTGTTTAAAAAGTAAAAAACAATTCGTTTGAAAATATCTGTAAAAGTAATAATAACTACACAAAAGAGTATCAAAATATTTGATATAAAAAACTTTTTGAACATTAAGTCACAAAACGATATAAAAATACTTTTAAATATTTTTGTCACAAAATATACTATTTTTTAAGTAAACTTTTTTTTTCTTCCGCACACTATGTCTGTCCTCAACTCTATGTGCACTCAATGTGTGAATGAAATGAAAACAAGTGAATGTCTGGACGTCAGTCAGTGGTCATTGCATAGACTCCTCAACAGCACAGGCATATTGTGTGTCGAAATACTCCAATAAAAATTGTGTTTACTATAACTGTATGACTTATGTGTATCCGGAAGGGAGAAGTGAAACCCAGATTAACCTCAACTTTTTCAACTTTTACCGGCACCGGCACTGGTAGTAAACTGTCAATTCCCAGTCCCAGTGCTCTTTTAAAGGACTCTCTTTTTTTCCTATTCACTCGCACTTATCTACCATTCCTTTCACAGCCTTAAATTCTTCCGCGTTTTTACAGTTAAATAAAAATAAGAGGCATTTGTGACCAATATATCTCTGTCTTTCTGTCCATCTACTGCTACCACTGGACAGTTGTGTTCAACAGAGCGTCACTTTAGCCACTGATGACCTTATTTTTCAAAGGCATGGCAATAGCGGATGTATTGTTACCACTGATGAGCACATCTGTCTTAAGAATCCCTATAGATATTCATCCCTTCCTATATGACCAGTGCATTCATTACTTCCTATTCAGTTTTGGTCAAACATTTAGTCTCAAAAAAAGGATTTTTGTCAACAATTAGTGTTTGTATTCGTATGTAAAGTAAAAATGCAAACAAAACAACAAATCATTAAAATATGATAAGAAAATGTGCGATAAATGAGAAGAAAGTCTTTTTGTTTAAGAAATATCAATCAAACAGTTATAGCATAACAACAGTTAAGACATTATTTGTCACTCGAAAGCACTGTTATATTTGTGGCAAACAATTTGTTGTGAGAAAACATTGAATGATATTTACGGAAACAGACTTACGGTCAAAGATTACAAGGTCTGAGGATAGGGGAGAGTGTGGGCAAAGGTATGGCTGATATAGCAGTAATCACAATAATAAATACGGAAAAGAAAAGTAGGAAAAGTTGGTCTGAATTAAACGTATGTAAAAATAAATTCATGTTTTTGTTCATCAAAATAAGGGAAACAAAAAATCAAAGAACGAAAAAAATATAAATAAAAAGCAATAGTTTTTCAATCGAATAGAGAGTTAAACATTTCTCAGGGATCGGGAGAAAAGGATAGGGAAGGAGAAGGTTGTATAGAATACGGAAGTGTGTGAAAGAGAAAAAAAAATTATATATCGAGCCGTCTATCAGACCCTCTCCTCTCTCCTGACTCACTCTATGCTATGTTATTATTTGTCGAACGTATTGTCAAAAACTAAGTGAAGAATGTATTGAAAACTGTGAGAAAATATTCGAAATCGCAAGTGCATACACTTTTACAGAGGACAGGCAGGGTCAGGGTCACACTACAAGTCCAGACAGACCAAAATAACCCGTACACAACACACACCCAACATATAGACAACTCTTGACCAGTCAGTCGTTTTCCCCTTTGGCTCAAGAAATACTACTTATGCGAAACCAAATACTTTTACTCTTATTATTTACTATTATATATTAGTTTTAGAGGACAGGCCTACAGGGGCTCATTCGCTCTGGGAAAGTGCAATCATGAATAAAAATGGTATTCGATAACAGAGAGGAGAGAGAGAGAGAGAGGAGAGAGAGAGAGAGAGAGAGAGAGAGAGAGAGAGAGATTGAGAGAGAGAGATCCCGGAAAAAATACTGTAAAGCGTCGGCATAACAGTCAGTGTCTCTTAACATTGAATTGGCATTTATATCACATGTATTGACAGCAACACCAAAACAAGTCTTCTCCTGAAGGGAATGGAATGTAATTTCTTATCCAATCAGTAAAACGTTAGTGTAATTACAGTTAGATTTTTTGATTTTGTTTTTTGTGTTAAAAATAATAATTCTTTCAATTCATTTATTTTCAAAAAATCATTTTTATTCCAATGTTTTAGAGATTTGTTTTTTAGATAACAGAAGCGAAAGAAAATAATTTAAACTTTAATTTTTTGTTCTTTTTTTCGTTATTTCACAGAAAAAAACTTATATTTTTTTAGACAAACCTTTCGTTATTCAAGAGTTTAAAAATCATATCAATTTTGAGAATCAGACTATCGTATCGACAGCTCAGTCACTGATTGTAAATAATGTTTAAGATTAAAGAGAGACTCGATTTTGAGATTCAGGAAAGGAAATGAAGCGTTCAGTTTGACTTATGCTCTCTCTCTCTCTCTCTCTCTCTCTATCTCTCTCTCTCTCTCTCTCTCTCTCTCTCTCTCTCGCACTGTTCTACCGAAGCTGGACTCCAGGGGCTCTGAGTATCCAGTTTTTCACTTTCTAAACTCGTTCAAAGCATACATAAAAGGTTAGCAATTAAATGGTTGTGACTTTTGCACAGGTATTCCACTCAATGGGCGATAGATATGAGGCTATAATACACTGTTATATACAGTAAAGTCAAGTAATTGGCCTTCAATTACGAGTTATTCAATATATACAGAACTACAGAACACACACACTTAAGAGGAAAGGGATAATCGAAAGCAATTCGCATACAAAGCATATGGCAAAGAATGTATGCGTTGACTGCAATGCATACCAACAGCAAAAACAAGAAGTTTTGCATTAATTTTGAGCATTTATTTCTCCAATTGCTATCACATACAAAAAAATGTGATTAATATATAAATGTTTTTTATTTATTCATTTTTAATTCACACGTTTCCGCATAACATCCCTGTGCGGCGCAGAGATAGCTGGTGAATGCTTAAAAATGCATGCACTGATAGATCCCAGTGCTCTCTACAAGTGCCGAACCCCTTTTTCCGCTGTAATAGCCGTACGCTCTTTGAGTCATATATTAATGTAATGGCAATTATTTGGACGAAAGATATAATTATTGCGTTTTGAATAAAATAACGATAATATGAAACATGAAAATCACTTACGCTTTAATACAACCGAAACATAATATCTATTTTTATGATGTAAAGCAGAGCACCGGACACAGCCAGCACAGGGCTATTACTTTGCATGAAAAATAACACAAACCAACACTTTCACCCTTTTTCAGGACTGTTTGGAGGGAAAGGTAGATATTTATACTCATTAGTGAAACAACACATAATAGTAATGAATAGTTTGGAAAAAGTTTTTTTTCAACAAAAAAATATTTGAAACTTTTTTGCACACAATGATAATAAATAAGGGGAAGAGTAGGAAAAGGATTCACCCAATTGGTGAACTTGACCGACAAGTGATGCGCACCAGTCGGGGAACGGCACTAGTCGTGAACTTGCACTTTATAACAAAAAACAGTGCATACATTGTATAGCAAAATAATTAGTAATTATTGTTGAACTCTATCACAAAATAAGCCTAAAAATAGTGAATGCAATGTAATGTTAGCCAAAAATACAACATTTCTGCTAAAAAACAGGTTTTGAACGACAAATATCATTCTGAGATTTGAATATCTCTATCTAACTGTGCTCTCAATGTTAAAAAGTCAACATATATAACGGTTTTATTATAAAATTTTATATATTTTTTTATTTATTAAAGCCAACAGTGTATGAAAGAGAGGACAGGTATGAAAAGGTATGAAAAGGGAAAAAATGCAAAATAGTCTAATGTAGAGTAGGCTAACGACCCATAAATAAAATCAAATCTAATTTCTCTGCCGTTTTATATGCAATCAAATGTATAATATATTATATGTAATGATTGGCAATGAGAGGGAACGGTAGAGAAACTGGACACACAGATTGATAACTAGTTCAAGGATTGCCCAGGGCATTTCGTTCATCATATATCGTTTGAAGTTTATATTTTCTAATAATTAAATTCAGTGAAAAATATTTTTAATTAGTATTTATTGTACTCTTTTTTGAGAACAGCTTTTGAATACAACTCTCTACTCGACTCAAGGCCTGGGATACCATTCCTCGTATGCGTTTGAAATATAAATTTTGTGAAGAATTCAAAGCAAGACTTTTAACACAAAAAAATTTCAATCGTTTTATATAAATCACATACAAATTCCGGTTATAATAATGAGTAAAAAAGACCTTAACTTTCAAAATAGGAATTGAAATCAAGTATTAATACATAAAAAGTAAAATTTAAAAAAATCAATAAAATTTTTGCTCATTTTATTCACTGAAACAACAATTTATTATAACTGTATTGAAAGAAAGAGAGAACAAAAAATTCAAAATACTTTTTATGATTTTCATATTTTTTTTGTTATTTTTATTTATTATTATATATTTTATAACATATTTTTCATCCAAGTATTGCTGATGTGTTAAACACGCCTTTCATATCAAAAATCAATTTTTAATTTTATATATAAATCAATTTTGATTTTTATAAACCCCTTATCGAAAGATGTTTTTCATATTTTGTTTTTTGTTTATTCGAAGACAGAAATAATCACATGAATAATAATCAGTCAAAAGGGGGTTAAAATCAAAAAATGAATACCAAAGTACAAAATGACAGCAAATGTTATTAAAAACAATAACGAAAAAATTGTGAAACTTGTTGGCAATGATTGAATGTCTGACTGACATTGTGTTCATGAGAACAGTAATAAATGGTATGATTGGTAACGAAAATAATCAAAAAATATATATTTGATATTTTGCTCTTTTTTTACACTAAAGGGTGGAGAATAAAAGGGAAGGGAATGTTCACTTGTGTTATGTGTTTGCGTGTATTCATTCTTATGGTGACTACACTTTCGCTTATGCTCTGAAGACAAGGCCAAAAGACATGTCGAGAGAATTATTTCATATTATATTCATTGAATTGAGTTTCACTGTCTCTGACCTTCCGAATCGATTTGTGATATTTTTCATCATTTCTAGTCTTATAGTCACAAAATCCTTGGATAAAAATCAAACATTTTCTCATAATATTCGTTATTTTGAATTAATTATAAGTTTTTAATAAACATAATATTAATGATTGCTTTTTGCATATTATATATAACTTTTGAAATATTTTTGTCTTTTATTTTCACGAAATTGTGTTTGAAATTCGAAAGTGATTTTCATTTCACTCTTTATTATAGTTTTTTTTCAATAATTTTTACATAAATTTTATGTTTTAATTAAAGTGAAATGTATTTAAATTTTTTTGTCTTTTGTTATGTTTGCCAAAAGTAAAAGTTGATTGAATATATAAAATATGAATATTACTTATGAGAACCCCTTAAACAAGGGAACAGTCAATTATCAGAGCCCTGTTGTTGTTGTTTTTTGTTCCGAAACATTTTTCGCTTTAAATGGCTTTTCGACCGAAAAAGAAAGCAATAAAAAATGTAAAGAAAGAGTGAAAAGAAAATTAGTGAACAAAAGGAAAGGCATATATAATAGTTAGACTAATTTTGGCGATTCTGAGAGCATCGGGTGATTTGATGCCCTAAGACCTCAAAAAACATCTGCATTTCTGTCCATCCTTTGAAAGCATTGATTTGAACACAAAAATTAAGTTAAAATTTATGTACAAATCTCTTCCTTTACACCCCCTGTGCACTGAATAGACAGCGTATAGGGAGTCGAAGAGCCAGAAGTCTTCCGCGAGCGCTGGCTATTTAGGTCAAGTGCAATAACCAATGCAGATGTCCCGTTCCGTCCCGTCCACACACAGTTACTCAGAAAAAAAAGAGAAAAACTTCTGCCTTCACATTGACTTTGAGCTAAATTTGGTCTTAAGTCTGGTTTTCACTAACAGTCCTCTAAAGCACAGGCACAATGAAAACCACAGTTTCTTATTATAGCTAAAAAAGAGTGAAAAATATCGTGCGAACAGTTATAGTACGTGTCGGGGACTGTGGTGTCAGTGGATGAACACACGGTCTCTCTCTCTCTCAACTATTACTTCCGCACTCTATTCAAAAGATACCATAAATACATAACTGTTTTTTCATTGAATTTCTTTCAGAATTCAATCAATATTTTACATTCAGTTATAAAATGTCTGAAAATAATACCGAAAATAATATTTTTGATGAAAAACATTATTTCTTTACATTTGAAACGAAAGAAAAAAGTTTGTTATGGTTTGGGTCATCCTTTCGCTTCACCACTCATTCGCATAACCACTACCTGTGCGATGAGACACAGGCTGTTATGGCTATCATAGCCTCGTTTGATATCTCATAAGAGATGAAAAGTAATTTTTTTACAAAATTTTGAAGAATATATTCTCTCTCTTTCAAACGTATTGAACCGA
>JAQIXR010000282.1:0-35162 GCA_034700825.1 Quadroppia sp. Gr-Ori-00064 | reverse complement strand
CCTCCCACCTTCCCACCTTGGCACATTTGTGATCTACGGCTAAGATATTAAGTAATTTTAATATAATATATCTTTTGCTGAAATACATATACCGTCGACGCTTTCAGTAGACCAGTTCCTGTCAAGGGATTTAGTATATAAAATGAACTTGGTATATGAAAATGGATTTGGTTTATGAAAACGAATAAACAAATTAACATTTATTTCATTTTATATATAAAACAATTGTTTTTGACTTACTTTTCACTAGACTTACATATAATTCAATTTTTAAAATTCATTTTAATATTTGACTTAAATTTGATTTAACTAAAAATTTGTAATATTTTTCACTTTTCAAACCCAATCAAATCTATTGATTATATCATCATATTTTGACAACATTTTGTTATTGAAAGCAAAAAAAAAAGTAAAAAACAAATTATTTTTAATTTGTTTAAATTTTTGATTTTTTTTTTTGTTAAAACATAATCTATAAAAAAGTTCGTCATTTTGTATTGTTTTATATGCAATGGTTTCATGAAATGTAATCAAAAGCCATCACTACATAGAAAGAGCTGTATTTAAAAAGGGTGTATTTTAGCATAGAGTCTATGGGAAGGGGTTTTGGTATATGAAAAGAGTACTAAAAACATACATTCAGATAATGATAGATAAAAACAATTTTGATATAGTTTTATTCAATATATAATTATTTATTGAAAATTAAATAAACAATTTTCTCATATTTTATAAAACATTAATATTTATAATATATAAATATATTTATTTTTAGCAGTGATTGAAAAATATTTTTGATTCAATTATTTATACAATTTTCAAAGATTAAGAAAATGTTTGAAATTTTATTGAAGAAAACATTCTTTACAATCATTTTTCAAATATGTTTTTCACAAAATTAATTACAAAACAATATATTTATATTTGTCATCCAATTGTGATTTTAGTCTTTTCTTACGAACTTATGTTTGTAATATTTGATGAAATTTTTATTAAAAATTTTAATTTAAAGAATTTTCTAAATTTGTTAATAAATTTAATGTTAAATAGCTTTCAAATACTGTATTTTGAAATTGATTTTACAATTATTTTTCAAGATTTTTCTTATTTTAAGATAGAATTTATTTATTAGTTAACTAAAGATCTCGTCCAAAAAGGGTGGATATTTGATAATTGTCTTCTCATTGATCACTTCTTGTCTTGCTAGATCACCTAGTAAATCGAACAACCTTGCACAGTTCATAAGTCTTGTGAACTTGACGTGTGAATCGAGTTGTGATCGATATTTCAATAGTAAATACCTTTGAAGTAAATATTTATATGTCTTTTGCTGTAGACTTGATAACGAAAAACAAATTTTTGAATATATTTTTGATGTAAATATTCATTGAATACTCACTGAACGACATCTCTATGGATAAGGTTAGGGCGGTTTGGGTTGAAGATAGAGATCGCAAACAACTGGACATAAGAAATATAACATAAATACAGTTAAACGTCTATTACCCGAACAAAGGACGGGTAGATTAAAGGAATTTTGTCTTCTCATTGAAAACAAATTCAAATTTAATTTTATAATTCATAACATTATTAAATAAAATCAATATTTATTTATAACAATATTTACCAAATCGATGATAACGTCGTCTGAGTCTAACTCTGTTAAGAATCGATTGTATAAATTCCTAAACAAAGTCGTCCCAAATGTGTGTCCATTGATCTCGACTTCGATATTCATTTCTGGATTCTGTTAAAGAATAAAATCATTTTCAATACAATAATAGCAATAATAGTGACTACAATTTAAACGTATTTACATTGCATAGAGAAAAATGTGAACGAGTGAGCTCATAGTTTTTCACCCTGATCAAATTTCTCACACCAATGATGCCGTATTTAATCAGGGCTATTCTGTCGTTCTCACAGAGACAGTCAAATGCATTCAATTTTTTAAACATATTGACAATTGTTTTCACTTTAGTCTCCAATTCGTATAAACGCAAAGATTTGATGTAATTTTTGAGTAGTATTTTCATTGGATCACAATCTCCGTCATTCGATAACTCCGTGGTCTTTTTGTCCAGAAAGGCGTTTGACTCAATTATGGGTTTTATGATAGATAAGGTCATGTCCTGTGAACTGACCTCGTCTTCAGTGTTGAATAATTCATCGATAATTTTCAAGTCATTATTGTTTGTAATTTCAATAAATTTAAGTAAAATATCGTTATTTTCAAAGGGTTTGAGAAAATTGTTTTTAGACTTATTGAGAATATCGTTGTTTTCACAGAATTTGATGAAATCATTTTTGGACAAATCAAGTATGCTTTGCATATTATCAAGCTCAAATTCGTCGATTCTCCTTGCATTGTAATACTCGAGATTGACATTGGTGAATTTTATTTTGAATTTTCTTTGACCCGAATAAATAGTTTTCAACATTTTCGTGGCATTCAATAACTCCATGAGTTTTTTGCCCTCCAATTCCGTCAAATTATTCTTGTAATCAGTGATGGGTCTCATTATAGTCAGGGGTATGTCAATAGAATCACGTTTTGATTTCTGTGATTTCATTTCCGTTATAATCATATATTCATTGATTTTGTTGTCATTTATTATTATATTTTGTATAATATGAGTGAAATCGTCGATATTTTCCACATTTTTCACTTCAATCAATTTTTTTGTTGAATCGATGGTCAGTTCATTATTCCGTAAACTGTATGCATATCTCTGTCTATGTTTAAGTCCAATCATTTCCTGTAAAAATTAAATCAAAAGTAATTTAATGCCAAAACAGATGTTTTTAACGCAATGTTTAGTCAACTATAAATTTGAGTAAATTTATTTGTATTCATAAATACTTTTTTCATTCCAACGGCAAAACACTTTTCAAGTCTACACTTCAGACAATGTTTTCTACCATTTTTAGTATCGATGAGACATTTAGCCCCTAAATAACATTGATGATTCTGAAACAGGATTCAAAATGGTTGTACTTGATCAAATTAAAAATGCAATTCAATTATACATTTCTATTCATTGCATATCTACTGAAAAAGGTTTTACACGAAATACACGTCAAAACACCATAATTGTTACCTAAGAATATTGTCATCAATATTAGCCTTCATCACAAGCATGACATACCCCGGGCCATATCATTGCATACACGACAATACTTAAACATTTGTATTTTAGACATTAATAGATGTGTTTATTATATGGTTTTAACGACGAAATGTTTATTTCATTTAAACGACATATTCTATGATTATCTCAACGTTGTTACCATTAATGCAATAGTTATTGAGATAACAATATGTATGACATAGAGTGAGACATCCAATCGGCACTTATATCAGTCAATTCATAGTTTGAATTCAAGTTTTATTTTGTTACTTTTGTTGCAATTTGTCAATAATTTCAATGTTTTTTTTTCATTCAAACATTCATTAAAATATTTATATCAGAAGAAACAAAATGAGTTTTATTTAAATTTTAATACAATTTTAAATATCTGTTAAATAAAATATATTTTCAAATTCATTGTTTTCTTCATATATTATGTATATTAAATAAGTTTTAAAAATATTTTCTTTTATTAAATATAAATGCATTTTACTTTTATAGCTAATCATTGAAGAACTCATCCAAAAATGGTGTGTAATTATATTTCTCCCTTTCCATAACGAATTGGTTTCTGACCACAATTGAGGTGATATCAAGAAAACCGATACAATTCATAATTCTTGCAAACCTTGTCTGCGATTCACATTCAGATCGATATTTCAACAATAAATACCTTTGAAGTAAATACTGATATGTCTTTCGATGGAATCTTAACATTGAAAAAATGGTTATTTTTGTTTGAATACAACAAACACTCACTGAACGACATCCCTGTGAATAAGATTAGGTCGGTTTGGGTTAAACAGAGTGATCGCAGACAACTGGACATAAGATTAGAAAAAATTATGAAAATTATTTTTTAGTTTATGACAACAAATACCAAATCAATGATCACTTCATCTGAATTACATTCTATTAAAAATATCTCAAAAAGTTTACAAAACAAATTCGATCCCATGTTATGGCTATTAAACTCGATCTCAATATTCAATTCCGGATTCTGTTGTTAGAGAATAAAAATTGAAATTAAATATAATTGGAAAACAATAGATAATTACATCACATAACGTGAAATGGGAATGTGTGAGCTTGGAGTGTTTGAGCCTGGCCAATACTCTCAATTCAATGAGTCCGTATTTAATCAGAGCTATTCTATCATTTTCACAGAGACTCTGAAATGAATTTAAATGCATAAACAAATTCAAATTTTTTTTCAAATGGTTCTCCAATTCATATAATCTCAAACTTTTCAATTTGTTCATAAATTGAATTCCCATTGGATTGCAGTCATTGGGATTCCATATGTCCTTGGGTTTAAAATTGCAAATTTCATTGATATTAGTGCCGAATTCAATTATGGGCTGAACTATGGATTGGTTCACGTCTTGGGGTTCAAATGATTCCAAACTATTTTCATATATAAACACTTCTTCAGTAATCTTTTGTTCAGAAATATTTTGAATTTGAATTTTCTTAAAAATAATGTCATTTTCGAAGAACTTTAGGACATAATTATTAGACTTATTGAGGATATCGTTGTTTATGCAGAACTCAATGAAATCTTTTTGAGACAAATTCCATATATTTTCGATGCCATTGAATTGATATTCTTGTATTCTGTTGTCACTATCGTTTAAACTGACATTGTTCACTTTTATTCTATACTTTTTTTGAAGTGAATAACAAGGTATCAATACTTTGGTCGCATTCAATAACTCCATGAGTTTATTGCCCTCTAATTCTGTGAAATTATTCTTGTAATCAGAGATGGGTCTCATTATAGTCAGGGGTATGTCAATAGAATCGCTTAATTGTGTTGTTATCAAATATTCATCGATTTGTTTGTTATTTATTATATTTTGATTATTTTGAGACAACAAATCGATAACAGAATCAATAGTTTGTTCATTTTTCCCTAAATTATATCCATGTCTTCGCCTACGCTTAAGTCCAATCAATTGCTGTTTTGATTAAATAATAAATCAATTTATTGTCAAAACATTTCAAAGATTAAAATCTATTTTAATTCATAAATACTTTTTTCATTCCAACGGCAAAACACTTTTCAAGTCTACACTTTTGGCAATGTTTTTTACAAACCCTACAATCAATAGGACATTCATCTCCTAAAAAACATTTGAGAATCTATCAAATGATATATAAATTAATAAATAAATAAATAATTAATAAAACAATAAAATATTGAATTGAATTTACATTTCTATTGAATGCATATCTACTAAAAAAGGTTTTACACGAAATACACGTCAAAACTCCATAATTGTTACCTAAGAATAATGACATAAATATTAGTCTTCATCACAAGCATGACATACCCCGGGCCACATCATTGCATACACGACAATACTTAAACATTTGTATTTTAGACATTAATAGATGTGTTTATTATATGGTTTTATCGACGAAATGTTTATTTCATTTAAACGACATATTCTATGATTATCTCAACGTTGTTACCATTAATGCAATAGATATTGAGATAACAATATGTATGACATAGAGTGAGACATCCAATCGGCACTTATATCAGTCAATTCATAGTTTGAATTCAAGTTTTATTTAAATTTTATTACAATTTTAAATATCTGTTAAATAACATATATTTTCAAATTCATTGTTTTATTCATATTTTTTGTAAATTATAAAAGTTTTAAATAAAAAATATTTTCTTTTTTAAAACTTAAGTTTAATTTACTTTTATAGCTAATCATTGAAGAACTCATCCATAAATGGTGTGTAATTGTATTTATCCCTTTCGAGAATGAATTGATCTCTGACCACATTGGACATCATATCAACAAAACTGACACAATTCATAATTCTTGCAAACCTTGTCTGCGATTCACATTCAGATCGATATTTCAACAATAAATACCTTTGAAGTAAATACTGATATGTCTTTCGATGGAATCTTAACATTGAAAAAAAGGTTATTCAATGTTTGAATACAACAAACACTTACTGAACGACATCCCTGTGAATAAGATTAGGTCGGTTTGGGTTGAACAGAGAGATCGCAGACAACTGGACATAGGATTAGAAAAAATTATGAAAACATAAGAATTTTTTTTTCTTATTTTATGACAACAAATACCAAATCAATGATCACTTCGTCTGAATCAAACACTTTTATAAATATATCAAAAAAATTGCAAAACAAATTCGATCCCAAATTATGACTATTAATCTCGATCTCAATTTTTAATTCCGGATTCTGTTGTTAGAGAATAAGCAATGAATTTAAATATAATTGGAAAACAATTGATAATTACATCACATAACGTGAAATAGGAATGTGTGAGCTCGGAGTGTTTGAGCCTGGTCAAACCTCTCAATTCAATGAGTCCGTATTTAATCAGAGCTATTCTATCATTTTCGCAGAGACTCTGAAATGAATTCAAATGCATAAACGTATTCAAAATGTTTTTCATTTTGTTCTCCAATTCATATAATCTCAAACTTTTCAATTTGTTCATAAATTGAATTTCTATTGGATTGCAGTCATTTGGATTCCATATGTCCTTGGGTTTAAAATTACAAATTTCATTGATATTAGTGCCGAATTCAATTATGGGCTGAACTATGGATTGGGTCACGTCTTGTGGTTCAAATGATTCCAAACTATTTTCATATATAAAGACCTCTTCAGTAATCTTTTGTTCAGAAATATTTTGAATTTGAATTTTCTTAAAAATAATGTCATTTTCGAAGAACTTTAGGACATAATTATTAGACTTATTGAGGATATCGTTGTTTATGCAGAACTTAATGAAATCGTTTTGAGACAAATTCCATATCTTTTCGATGCCATTGAATTGATATTCTTGTATTCTGTTGTCATTATCATTGAAACTGACATTGCTCAATTTTATTCTATACTTTTTCTGAAGTGAATAACAAGGTCTCAATACTTTGGTCGCATTCAATAACTCCATGAGTTTATTGCCCTCTAATTCTGTGAAATTATTCCTGTAATCAGTGATGGGTCTCATTATAGTCAGGGGTATGTCAATAGCATCGCTTAATTGTGTTGTTATCAAATAATCATCGATTTGTTTGTTATTTATTATATTTTGATTAACAGATTCTGTCATTGAATCAATAGTTAGTTCTTTATTCACTAAACTATATCCATGTCTTCGCCTAACCTTAAGTCCAATCATTTCCTATTTTAATTAAATTATAATTCAATTTATTGTTAAAACATCTCTAAGTTTGTGTTAAATCTATTTATATTCATAAATACTTTTTTCATTCCAACGGCAAAACACTTTTCAAGTCTACACTTTCGGCAATGTTTTCTACCAGTCCTATAATCAATAGGACAATCAGCCCCTAAATAACATTTGAAAATCTATCAAATAATCAATAATTAGTAAAACAATTTAATATTGAATTAAATTTATAATACATTTCCAATCACTGCATATCTACTGAAAAAGGTTTTACACGAAATACACGTCAAAACACCATAATTGTTACCTGAAATATAATCATTAGTAATATATTATATTAACAAACAATACCCCTGTCTTACCCCCTGCTTTATCATTGCATATGCGGCAAAATTTGAATATATTTGACATAATTCACAACTAAATATATTTGTTTTGTATTTTTATTGACAAAAATGAAAAACTCGTTTAAACGACATTATTATCAATACAAATGTATAAGAGATAACAGATAAGTAACTTATGATTAGACCCATACCTTCAACACTGTTATCGTCAGGTGATTTAATTGCAATATACTTTTCAAAGAATTTTTATTTTATAAAATAAAATATCAATAAATGTTAAATGATTTGAGAATAAAGACATTTTAAGACTAATTCAATGACAATCATCTCTGTGTTAACTCTACAGCTGTTGACCACTGTATACATGTCTTTCCATATAAGGAGTCGACTTCATATCACATCTCCTTTTGCTTAACTGAAGAATTCCTCCAAAAGGGGTGGAAATTTGATTTTAGTTTTTTTACATGTGATTCTCTGAGCGGTTTTTGTAGCGATTAAATCAAGAAGTTTTACACAACTCATAAGTCTTGCGAACTTTGTTTGCGATTCATATTCAGAGCGATATCTCAAAAGTAGATACCGTTTGAGCAAATACTGGTATGTCTTTTGTTGAAGTCTTAACATTGAAACTATGGTTAATAAATGACATTTGATGTCTGCATTCAAACACTCACTGAACGACATCTCTTTGAATAAGATTAGGTCGGTTTGGGTTAAAGAGTAGAATCGCAGACAACTAATGAATATATAAAATAATGTTAAATCAATTGTTTGTCAATCAGTCAATGCATGTAATAACCAAATCGATGATAACGTCGTCGGAGTCGAACTCTGTTATGAATACATCCAATAGTTTGCAGAACAACGTCTGTCCCAACGTATGGGAATTGATCTCAACCTCGACATACAAATCGGAAGCCTATGTATTGAATGTAAAAATATAATAAGAAATCATTAATATTAGTGTAAATGCTATTACATTGCTATTAGACTTACATTGAGAAGTGCAAAATGTGAATATGTTAGCTCATAATTCTTGACCCTGATGATATCTCTCACCCCAATCATGCCATGCTTAAGCAGTGATATTCTATCGTTTTCGCAGAGACATTGAAAAGCATTCAAATGCTTAAACATATCTACAATTCTTTTCAATTTATTCTCCAATTCATATAAACGCAAAGAATTCAATCTATTCATAAACTGGACTTTAATTGGATCGCAATAGTTGTGGTCCAACAGCTCTTTTGAGGGCTCAATGACACACATTTGGTTGTATTCTGTGTTGTATTCACTAATGGGTCCCACTATAGAGAGTGTCATGTCTTGAGGGTCTCTATCGGTCACAACAATATTGATGTTGTTTTCACTCTTGAATATTTCGTCTGTAATTTTTTCGTCACTTATTTTTGTGATTTCTATAATCTTTGCCAAAATAGTGTTGTTTTGGCAATACTGAAGGAAATCATTTTTAGACATATTTAGTATGTTTTGAATGTTTTCGAAACCAAATTCATTGCTATCGTTCATGATGGGACAACAGTCCAAATTGACATTGGTGAATTTTATTCTAAACTTTCTTTGGCCCAAATAACTGGGTTTAAACATTTTCGTGGCATTCAATAACTCCATGAGTTTATTGCCCTCCAATTCCGTCAAATTATTCTTGTAATCAGTGATTGGTCTCATTATAACGAGTGGTCGGTCTTGAGGTCCAGTTGTATTGCCGTCATTTCGACTCAAATTTTTATCAATCGATTCTGTTTTTGAAGCAATATTTTGCTTATTAATGTGTAAACATTTAATGTCTTTCCCATTATTTGTGTCATTTTGTGTATACTTTTTGCCAATGAGTTCCTGTTTTGTCAAAAAACTGTTTTATTATTTACTTTCAAATATATTGTTATAAAATATTTTTCGAAAAATTATTGAAATTTTAATTTCACTAAATTTTTACTATTTGTATATAATTTTTTTCCTCAAAAAATTTTATAAATATAAATACTTTTTTCATTCCAACGGTAAAACACTTCTCAAGTCTACACATTCGACAGTCCTTTCTATTTGTTGGCGAAAATATATGACATTTTCCTCCTAAATAGCATTTATAAGTCTGTCAACAAATCATAGAATATTATGACATGAAATACAATAGAATTTATTCAGACATACATTCCTCTTATCAGCGTTTCTGTTGAAGAATGTCTTACACGAAGTACACGACAAAACGCCATAATTGAATCCTATTATAAAATAGTTGTAATTATTATAATAAAATATAATACAATTAACCCAATATACCCCTGGCCTCGTCCTGACAAACGGTACATTTATCATGTCCTTTACTGCTCATCACATCCATGGCATTCATTGTTTATGTTTTTGATTATGTATTAAATATATTAAAGACATGTGACTAATGATAGCGATTGTTGGTATGGATTCTTTGCTATAACTCATTGAAAATATATATTTTAAGAGATTTCTAATTAATTAATACAACAATAATTTGATATAAAATTATTTCTTATGATTTATTGAAATAATAAAGTTTTGTTCAAAAGAAATGAAATAAATAATGTTTTTAATGATTAAAAAAGTGTATTTTTATTGACTTTTAGACCACTTTATAAAATACATTATTCTTTAGAGCAGTGAAGGAACGAATGAAAAGGGTGTTAGAAAAAAACATTATAGAGATAACACTTTTCTCAGGGGATGTTTGGCCACAAAACTCAACAAACTCTTTTATACACAATTTTTCATTAGTTTTATATTTTTGTTGAATTATTTCCTTTAATAATATGTTATGTTTGTTGTGAATGTTTTTTAACATTACTTAAAGGTTTAAAAATGATTATTTCTGTACTGTCGAAGGCATCTGTCCTTCACTGCTTTAGAACAGTCTATTCCAAAAAACCTCAAGGGGGCAAAGATAGAGACTTTATTTATTGTAAGATCCTTTCTAAGGGGGATAATTGTCAACAAAATCCAGTACTTTTTTGTGCCCCTTTTGTGTATTTATATATTTGTGTTGAATGACTCCCTTTATTAATATATGTCATGTTTGTTGTGAATATTTTTAATCGTTACTCAAAAGTTTAAAATGATTATAAACGAAGTCTCTATAGTGGTTTCCTGAGTGGTTTCCTGGAATTCGATGCTTTAGAATATTGTTTGTGTATATTTGCAGTAATAATACATTCGTTAAAATTGTAATTTTATTCAAAAATTATTTGAAACTAAAATTGATTTAATTTGATTTGAAAGACCTTTTTGTGTGATATTTATTACAACATTTGTCTCAAATACAGGCATTTGTTTGTAATGAAATGTTTTATGAATTACATATAAAAACATTTTTATTGATAATTAAAGTTAAAAAACAAAATATAATCATTTCATGTGAAGAACTCCTGTAGGAAAGGCGTGTATTCGAACATTGACTTCTCTTTAATGAATTTCTGGCGTCTATTTTGAGCCAAATATTGAGAAACTTCTAAACAATTCATCAGACGTTTGAATCTCGACTCGGATTCACATTCAGAGCGATATCTCAACAGTAGATACCGTTTGAGCAAATACTGGTAAGACATTTGTTGAAGTCTTCACATTGAAATTATTGGTCAATTAATTCACATTATCTTTAATTCACATTCACTTACTGAATGACATCCCTGTGATTGAGATCAGGTCGGTTTGGGTTGAAAAGTGCGATCGCAGACAACTGGCCATAAAATATAAAAAATATTACAATTAAAGTATTTTTTAATTAATAGCTGTTTTTCATTAAATTTAATTCATTGCAGAATTTTTACCAAATTCTAAACGAATAAAATATAAGAATTGGTTTATATCTCAGAATGTCTTCAAATTCTATTGCAAATAATTATACAAAACAAATCATTTACCAAATCCATGATCACGTCATCAGAATCCCATTCGGATATAATTTTCTTCAAGAATTCACGAAACAGTGGATGTCTTGTCTTAACGGTGACCACGATATTAAGTTCAGGGTTCTATGAATATAGATTGAGTTGAGTATTAAAAATGTATAAACATTTAGAATGAATGAGATTACATTGCACAAGGTCCAGTAGCCAATACCCAGCTCATTGCTCTTAATCCTAAGCAAACTTCTAATCTGAATCAATCCATACTTAATGAGAGCTATTCTATCGTTTTCGCACACCGTTTGAAAAGCGCTCAAAGTTTTAGTCATTTCGACAATATTTTTGATCTTTACCTCCAATTCAAGTAACCTTATTCTATGGAATTCTGAATTGAGCTTGGTCTTCTGGATCTCAATTCTTGTCTGTTCAGAATAACCTTTTTTCAACATTCTCGTGGCATTCAATAACTCCATGAGTTTATTGCCCTCTAATTCTGTCAAATTATTCTTGTAATCAGTGATTGGTCTCATTATAGTCAGGGATGAGTTCAAACACTCCTGTGTTTTGCTTGACTTGAGATTCATTTCGATTTCCATCACTTTTTCTCTTATATTCTCTTCACTTATATTTGAATTTTCAAAGACTTGTTCAAAAAAATCATTATTTAATTCATAATTCTTGTTAACCAATGCTATTGTGGTTGAGTCGACGTTATGCTCATTATTGTTTAAACACTTTTTATCGATTAATTTAATGACTTTGTTATTGAAATCGAGAATATATTCCTGTATTCAAAGTATTATTAATAAAGGGGTAAAATATATATTTATAATCCATTTCTACAACAAATTGAGTGAAAATGTAATACTTTTTTCATTCCAACGGCGAAACACTTTTCAAGTCTACACTTTCGACAATACTTTCGATCATTGGGTGAATTGATTTGACATTTACCCCCTGAGAGATAACATTGTTGTTTCTGTAATCAAACAATTCTGTCAAACAATCAGAAAAAAATATTTAGTTTTCTATACATTTCTATTAAATGCATGTCTTCTGAAAAATGATTTACACGAAGAACAGGTAAGAACTCCATAATTATGACCTATTTGTTTGATTTCAACAAAAGATTTATTGTATTATATAAATGTATTACTGATTATCCAGACATACCCCGAGCCTTATCCATGCAAACGACACATAACTCAATCTCATCGATGTTTGCCATAATATTTTGTGCTATAATATTAACAATAATAATAATAACAATAATTTGTTTCAAAAAAACGAAATCGAGTCATAAGAATGGAATAAACAATATATTTCAGATATAAATATAGATAACAATAATTAAGATCAGGAACTATGGTTATAAAAGTTTCAAGGTGAATTAATACGTTGATATGGGAAAATTTTCATTGAATTGTTATTTAATTGAATTTTGGTTTTTATTTTGAAAATTCAATATTTATAGCATAGCTTAAAATGATTATTAAACCACTTAATGAAAAGTGAAGTCCTTTAGCACTAGACAATCAACCCTATCCTTAGACAACATTAAGGATATATTAATACATAAAATGTTCAAAAAATGATAAGACATTTCAATGCGTTTCGATTACCACATAATTTGGTCATTCATTTTACAGTACTATAAATATGAGACAAAAGCTATGTCTAAAATATAGCTAATTATTGTTTAAGTGGAAAATAATTATTAATATCAGTGTTGACATCATTTATTGATGTATTCATCATGATTTGTATACCTTGATTATATTGAAAAAGTGTTGAGACATATATTCATATAAAGTATTCAAATGAATAAATGAAAAACTTTATTTCGATGTAAAATAACATTATTTGTGATTAAATAAAAACATTAGAAATTGTATTAAAATTCATATGAATTCAGATTATAAGACAATATGTTTTGGATATAAACGGAAATAAGATATTTAATAATGAATAACATTTTGCGTTTAATGTAACAAAAATTGTACATTAAATCAAAAATTAATACTTTTATAATATATTAAATAATTTTATATATATTTCAATAAATATTAAAATTAAATTAAAATATATATTTTTTTTGTTAAAATATTAATTAAAGAATTCCTGCAGAAAAGGTGGATATTGAAAGCGTGTCTTGTCCTTGATCAGTTTCTGTCTTAGAAATTGACTGAAGCGATTGAATCCTTGCATAGAATTGAATAATATTTTGTGCTTTATATTTGACTCGAATTCAGAGCGATATCTCAACAGTAAATAGCGTTGAAGTAAATACTGGTATGTCTTCTGTTGAAGTCTTAACATTGAATTCAATAATTATTATCAAAATCATTCAAACAATAAAATCATTGTTTACTCAATACTATCCCTATGAATGAGGTCAGGACTGTTTGGGTTGAACAGAGAGATGGCCGACAACTGGATAAACAAATAGACAAATGGCTTATAATTTTATTCCTTATGTTAACCGAAATGACATTTAATACCAAATCAATGATAATTTCATCAGAATTTAATTCATTTATAAAAGTGTTCAAAAATGGACGAAACATTGTGGTTGAATCCCTGTCCAAAACCATTATGTGCTGCTCAGGGTTCTAATGGAAGGGCATATATTAGAAATAGTGAATGATATCAAAGAATAATATCATTTACATTACATAGAGTCCAATAGGTATAAGTGAACTCCAATAATTTGATCATGCTCAAATTTCTCATCTCAACGAAGTTATACTTCAATAGAGCTATTCTATCGTTTTCACACAGGGTCTGAAAACCGCTCAAACACTTCGACATTTGCACGATGTTTGTCACCTTTGACTCCAAGTCATTTAACCTTAGTTTATGTAATTCAGTGTTGATTGTTTGATATGAAATGACCAAGTTGCGTTGACCAGAATAGTCTTTTCTCAAAATATTGGTCGCATTCAATAACTCCATGAGTTTATTGCCCTCTAATTCTGTGAAATTATTCATGTAATCAGTGATGGGTCTCATTATAGTCATGGATAAGTCTTGTATTTCTTCAAACAATGTGAAATGTCTTTTAATTTCTTCATTTTCAT
Source organism: Quadroppia sp. Gr-Ori-00064 (assembly GCA_034700825.1). Taxonomy (NCBI): domain Eukaryota; kingdom Metazoa; phylum Arthropoda; class Arachnida; order Sarcoptiformes; family Quadroppiidae; genus Quadroppia; species Quadroppia sp. Gr-Ori-00064. The sequence continues at coordinate 20,512 of JAQIXR010000282.1, read as the reverse complement.
CAATACTGTCATTATTTTCATTAATATTCGTAATTTTGATAATTTCTGTCAAAATATCATATTTTTCTTCATTATTCTTAGCAAACGATTCTATAGAAGAATCAGTCATTTCATTACTATATTTAAATTTGTTGTCAATTGTGTTATTGCGATAACAAATGAAATCCTGAAATAAAATGACTTTAAATATATTATTAAATAATAAATAAATACTTTTTTCATTCCAACGGCAAAACACTTTTCAAGTCTACACTTTCGACAGTATTTCCTATTTGTCGGCGAATTGATGTCACATTTGCCCCCTAAATAGCACTGGAGTTTCTGACAATTAAAGACAGTATGAGTTATTAAGTGATGTAAAAGTTGTTATTAATTTAGACAAACATTTCTCATATAAGCGTTTCTATTGAAGAATGTCTTACACGAAGTACACGACAAAACGCCATAATTAAAGCCTATTGTATATGAGTAATAAAATTGTTAAAAATATTATTTATTTCATTTCATTGACTTAATTATACCCCGGGAAGAATCCTTGCAAATGAGACATAGGTCCGTATTGTCATAACTTTCCATATTTGTAAAAAAGTATTAAAAGTTTTATTATTAAATGTGTTTTATTTTTTTGAAAGTCTTGTGATAAGTTGTGATAAGGTTTGTGTTGTTATGGAATAGATCCACAAATGAGATAATTGTTCAAAATTTTGTCTTTCATTTTAAGAGAATTCAATGAACAAATATTTTCAACAAATTTCATATCAATTCAAATAATATTCGATAAAAATATAATAAATAGTTTTTATAACTTTACTTTTTGCCCAAAAACATGATCAAGGTCAAATCACGTGATCATTGCATTCATTCATTCATTTTTTGATCAATTGTAACACAAAAATATTAATCAGAATTGATTTAAATGTAATACCTATACTGTATATGACCTTGGCTCATTTCGTCCCCTTTTAGATATTACTCTTCATTAGTATGTGTTATGTGAATAGAAATCTCAATTCAGTCTCTATTCCCAATACAGTTCAAAATACTGTATTTTCTGAAAAAAAGAGTTTTTTATTTTGGTTTCAATTTAAGAATTTTTTAGTTTTTCAATATTTGTGAATAAATTTTTATGAATTTTTATATATTTTATAAATAAGAATATATTTTATAAATATATTAATTCTTATTTGAATTATTAAATTAATGACTATTTTATATATAAAATGATTTTTAAATATTTTTTTTCACAAAATTTCAAATAATAATCAATTTTTAAGTTTCGTTGAAATATTCGTCCAAAAGTGGTGTGTATTTGAATCGTGTTTTGTCCAAGATCAATTTTATCCGTAAGGCCTGCACGTACTTATCAGACATTTTCAGACAATTCATTAGTCTTATGAACTTATTCTGTGATTCACATTCAGAGCGATATCTCAATAGTAAATAGCGTTGAAGTAAATACTGATAAGTCTTTCGTTGAAATCTTGGAATAAATGTATTTTTTATTAAATGAATCTTAACTTTGATTTTCATCACTCACTCAATCACTTTTCGGTGGTTCAGATGAGGTCTGTTTGGGTTGAACAGAGAGATCGCCGACAACTGAATGCAAACAATTAAAACAAATGAATACTTATTAAACTAAATGTCATATCCATTACCAAATCCATGACCACGTCATCGGAATTCCATTCCTTAAGAATACTATTAACGAAGTTTTCATACAATCCCTCGTTATGACAAATACTGTTGGGTGCGACCACTATATGAATTTCAGGCATCTGTTTATGAGTTGAAAATCAATTAATAAATATATAATATATTGTTAGCCGTGTGTTCGAGTACATTGCAAAGGGTCCAATGCTTCTTGGTGAGTTCGAGCTCTTTGACCATGTTCAAGTTTCGAATCTCAAGCAAATTGTATTTCAATAGCAATATTCTGTCGTCTTCACAGAGACACTGAAAGCCATGTAATTGTTTAGACATTTGAACAATTGATTTGATTTTTGACTCCAAACAAATAAGTCTTAAGCGATGATAATCACTGTTACCATGAATTTGATGTTTGCTAACTTTCAGACATATTTGTTCCGGATTGAAATAGTGTTGCTTCAACACATTCATCGCATTCAATAACTCCATGAGTTTATTGCCCTCTAATTCTGTGAAATTATTCCTGTAATCAGTGATGGGTCTCATTATAGTCAGGGGCATATCTTGTGATTCTTGCGATTCACACGAATAGTAATTGTATTGATTTTCAATGACTTCTTCTTTGGTATTCTTTTCGATCATATTATTCATTTCAAATATTTCTACCGAAAAGTCATTAATTTCTTCCATCGGCTCTGTCTTCACATCGACTATCACTTGATTGTTATGTAATTCATATTTATATTCAATTGCATTGAATTTCTCTATTTGTCTGAAATCCTAAACATTTGAAAATATAATTAATTTTTGTTATAAAACAATTAAATGTATATTTTGTTTAGAAAAGTATTGATGAAATAAGTGTTTGTTTAACTAAATTATTATAACAAATGAAATATTTTTATATAGAGAGAATACGAGAGTAAACCCTTTAATTTATACCCCTTTTATGGTTAGCATTACTTTGTTCATTCCGAGTGCAAAACACTTTTCAAGTCTACACTTTCGGCAGTATTTCCTCATAGTTGGCGAACCGATAGCACATTTGCCCCCTAAAAAGCATTGGTAATACTGTAAATAAATTGAATACATGGTTGTCATTAAACTATGCTTGGTCATTATTCAGTCATACATCTCTTTTGTGGGCGTTTCGACTGAAAAATGTTTTACACGAACAACACGTGAGAACTCCATAATTATATCCTATTATAAATTATTTTCATTAACGACGAGTTTTTATACCATTTATACAATTATTATCCTGAATGCCATACACTTACCCCGAGCCTTATCCAAGCAAACGGCACACAATTCAATATTATAAATTTTGGACATTTTTTTCTTTGTGTTATAATAACAAAACAAAATATTTTATTAAATAATAATTCATAAGACGTGTGAATATGTGATAGTTGTCAATGAGTTGTAAAACAATTGACAAAAGGATATATTTATTCAATTCAATGTCAATGCTTTGAAAATATTATCACTCTTTATATACCCTATAAATTGTTATCTTGTGTTCAATGTTTAAACTGATTCTTTCGACACATAATTAGAGTAAATTATTGTCATTTATTTGTTATTAAAGACAACATTTTCAATGTTAACATTTCTAGTGTTAATAAAATTATTCAACGATTAAAAGAAATTTTTATTTTATTTTATAAAATATGAGTTTATTTTAAAATTAAAATTTTATTAAAATATTCACTTTTTATAGAAATCATTGATTAATGAATTAAATTAAACCCAATTTTCATTAATGGCTAAATTTATACAAATTATATCAACGAAACCAAATGTATTGATAGTCCATCTGAAGATATGAGGTTCAGGTGAAGAACTCTTGAAGGAAAGGTGTGTATTCGTAAATTGGTTTCTTTAGGATGAGTTTATCTCTCATAAAATCTCCTAAATTTAGTGAATGTTTCAAACAATTCATAAGTCTTGCGAACTTTGTTTGCGTTTCACATTCAGAGCGATATTTCAATAGTAAATAGCGTTGAAGTAAATACTGATATGTCTTTCGTTGGAATCTTTTCATTGAAATTATTGCTTAAAAATTGATTTCACAAAAAAATAACTTTTTTTCAATACTTACTGAATAACATCCCTGTAATAGATGTTAGGCCTGTTTGGGTTGAAGAGTGCGATCGCAGACAACTGGACAAAAATCATAAATAAAATATAATACAATCACTTGACTTGACTTAAAGAACCGGAACATTCAATTCGCTATATATTGTCAAAACACATAGACTGTATAACCTTGTTCACAGTCAAGAACAATTCATAATTATTTACCAAATCCATGATCACGTGATCAGAATCCCATTCAGGGATAATATTATCCAATAGTTTCATAAGTGAATCACAACCCAAACACTGCCGGTCAAAAGGGACATCAATTCGTAGTTGAAGTGTCTATTAGAGTGAGACGGGTCATACATGGGCAATGACAGGGTATGGCATCATAATGATAATTACATTGTACAAGGTCCATTTCGAATGATTCATTTCATTGTGTTTGATTCTCATTAAATATATCATTTCAGTCAACCCATACTTAATGAGAGCTATTCTATCGTTTTCACACATCGACTCAAAGGCACTCATATTTTTGGTCATCTCTACAATCGTTTTGATTTTGGAGTCCATTTCACATATCCTGAGCCTATGATATTCTAGACTGAGCCGGGCATCGGTCAGAAGTAGCACCGATTGACTTGACTTGTTTTGTTTGATAAGATTCGTGGCATTCAATAACTCCATGAGTTTATTGCCCTCCAATTCCGTCAAATTATTCCTGTAATCAGTGATGGGTCTCATTATAGCTGTCATTTCAATCTCAATAATTAGTTCTTTGATATCATTTTCATTAAAGTTATTCTCAAATATTTGTGACAAAAAGTCATCATTTTCTTCATTATTCGCTTCACTCATTGTATTGTTTGTCAGTTTTGTATTTAGTGAACAGTATTTGACTTTTTTTTCATTTATTCGATAAAATTCCTGTAAATATGAAATTTAATTATCAATAAAACAAATCAAAATCAAAACATTTTTCATAAAATTCTTATAATTTTAACAATTAATTATATTTTTCTCTTTTATAAAACATGAATTATTACCAAAAATTTTAATTAATAAAAAGTTAAATACTTTTCTCATTCCAACGGCAAAACATTTTTCAAGTCTACACTTTCGACAGTATTTGCGATCAGAGGGCGAATTCATATCACATTTACCCCCTAAATAGCATCGATATGTCTGTGTTTAAGAGAAAATAATTTTTAATTAAATTACATTTTAATTAAAAGTGAAAAATACATGTCTTTTATGTCCATTCCTGAAGAAAAATGTTTTACACGAAGAACAGGTGAGAACACCATAATTATGACCTAATTATAAACACATTTTTAATGGCATTTCATTTGTTAATTTGAATATTCATTAAACACATGTCACATACCCTGAGCCATATCAGCACAGACTAAACATAAATACAACTCTTCAATGATAGCCATATTTGTCATTTAAAGTAAAAATTTGGATTTTTTTTTATAAAATTTGTTAAATTTATTTAATATTTATTTTAATTGCAAAACAGGTCATAAGAATACAATTGTTGTGTTTTAAAAAGAATTCACTGATTATTGCCATTAATATCAGTGCCTTATCAACAGTCAAGGCATTGCTAGGATCCGGAATCCGGATAACATGGCCTTATTTATAGAGGAATTTTATTAAATTAATAGTTTTAATAAAAGTTTTATTCAAATTATAAGTGAATTTAACAAAATATAAATATTACAAATAATTCAATTGTTTCAAAAATATTCTGTACATAATATTCTTATGTAAAAGCATTGCACAAATAGTTATTGTTTTGCATTTGATTAAAACAGTCATAAAAATGATAAACATTTTTGTCTTTTGTTTTAATAAGTTTTTTATTTAAAAGTCAATCAATTATTCTGTCTGTGATTTAAACCATTAATTACAGACAATTACACAAAATCATTGTTCAAACTGTGTTTGAATCAATTATTTGACCATTTAATAGCTCTGTTAAGTATTACTCGTTTCAAATGAATTACAAATTGTTTTGAATATTGAATATCAATCAAAGGCTAATAATGTTATGAATAGTAGAAATATGTCTAACAATTTGTTCAACAAATGACTCGTATTTGCAAAACAAAAATAATATCTACAAAATTGACTTTTAATGACTCGTGTCATTAGATGTGCTTTCATATTAAACTTCTCAATTATAGAGTTATTCATTATTTTGATGACATTTTGTAAAGAGTTTTAACTTATATTTAGTTATAATTTGTTTCAGAAATTTATGTTAAATTTAATGTTAACTAAATATTTAAATTCACAACAATTTTGTTTGAGATCTAAATAATAACAAAACTTTTTATATTATAAATTAACTAAAACTATTCAATCATTTTTTAATTAAATGTTTGATAAATATTTGAAAATAATGTACAAAATAATTAATAATTTTAATGTTTGTTAACATTAATAAAATATAACATTTGACACAAAATAAAACAAATCAAACAATTGTTAAAAACTTTAAAATTTTGTTCTCATTTTGGATGTGATTTACAGTTAAGAATTTTGTTACAAATTAATGAATCTTTTTATAAATATTTTAAATGTGTTTCATGTGATAAAAACAATAAATTTTTCAAATAATTTATACGAAAAACAGTTAGTTTAGGCATATCTTTGATGTTTAAAATTTTTATTTAATATATTTATTGGGAAAACATTTTTAACAAATCATTAAATGCATTAAAAGTTAAATAAATAAATATATTTTTTGTAGTTTTGTTACAATCTATAAGAAAATGAATTCATTTATAATTTGAGAAAAACATTAAAATAAAGATTGAAAATAAGAATAAAAACATCTCTAAAACAATCGCTTGAATTGAAAATTATTGTATACTTAATACTGAAGTATATCTTCTTTAGCCCAAAGTTGAGAACAATTCACTTAAACTACTCTCTCTTATGTCCTTTTCCTCCAGTGGTGACGATATCACAGTAGAAGATGTCTCCCAACTGTTAGCCCAACCATTGCCGTCCCAATAAGGAACGCCAGTAGTCGATGTAGTCCCGTCATCCCCGACCTCCTTGGCCTCAGTATTCGCATCCATTAGATAGCTATGAGTGACTGTTGTCTCTGTTGTTTGAGCACTCGTTGGCTTACTTTCCGTAACATTTTTGTAATCCACAGCACCGGACGATCCAGTAGTCAAGACTGACTCTGTTTTGGCTGCACTGTCATTATATACAGTGATCGTCGTTTTTGGCAAAGCTGTCGACGCTCTCAAAATCGGAACTGAATTATTGGTCATTGACTGTGAAGTATTATCTGATGGCCGGTTGTTTACTATCGGTGCTGTTGAAGTATTGGTAAGGTATTGTAAAGTATTGGTTATAGGCTTTAATGTGTGATCTAATGACATATTGTTAACGGTAGGCGCTGTGGAAGTGCTGCTAATGTTGGCGAAAGGCATGTGATGCCCATCTTTGCTGTCATTTGCTGTCGAAGATCTTGATTCAAATGCAGTGACCGTTGAGTTATCTGTCATTATATCTGTTGAATGTGTTGTCTGTTGAGTGGAGTTGTCCTCTTGGGTCCTATTCATAACTACCGGCGCTTCAGTCACATCAAGATCAATAGATTGTGTGCTATTTGTTTGGGAAAGGCTTTCATCTGTTGTGGCATTCAATGCAACAATCGATGGAATGTTCGTAATATTAAAATCAATGTCGGCTTTAGATGTCGTTCCTTTGGATGTCATCAAATCCGATATTTTGTTAGTTATAAGCACTTGAGAACTATTGAAACTACCGGTGCTGTTGGTTCGGTCAACAGCAAACTTTTCGATGTATATAATGAACGCAACGCTAATAGCAATGCCTAAAAGCGATATTATTATCAGTGCCCAAATGAACAACTTTCCACAGCACCAGCAGTTATAGCCTTTCCTATTCTTATGCTCTGCATTCAAGTCCATATTATAGCTCAAGTGTTGGTCGTTATAATTGCCATAAGATCGGGGAAGTGTTCCGGTTGTGGTGGCCATCGTTAGTGGTTGTGCTGCACTACCGACGCCCGAATTGAATTCGTAAACCCAGGAGCTGGCTATTGATCCCTGGCCGCCATTCCTCTGTCTATAATCTGCTGGATTGAAATAATTGTTGCGATAGTCGTCTTCTGCGCGCCGGGAGTCGTAGTCGGTCTCGTGATTGGGTTCGGGTGTCACGTAAGTGGTCTCGAAATGTAAAGTGTTTAAGGGCTCCAAAAAGGCCGGGTTTATAACACCGCCGCTCTTTTCATCGAAATCATAGCCGTCTATAATAGGAGTTTCCTATCATTCAAACATATGTTAAAATAAATGAAACAAAAATACATTTGAAATAAAGTATTAAATAATTATAATTTAATATAAAACTTACGACTATTTGTATAATGTTTTTGGTCTTCATTTTTGACGAATATTTTGTTAGAAAAATATATATAAAGTGAATATTAGTTAATAATTATATGAAAATAAAAGTTGTTTTAAATATTAAATTATAATATTATTTCACAAATAATTCATTCAAAAATTGATGTGATTTTTGACTAAAACTCAGCCTTTTGTTAATCAACACTCAATACAACATAAAATCAATTATGAATATAATTGCTATTCAGAAGAAAAGGCATTGAATTTAATTGACGTAAAACTTAGAAGTATTTCAAACTTTTTTCTTGTTTTCTTTCATTAATAAACTTCTCATTGAATTATGAAATATTTTGACTGAAAAACAGTTAGCAAACGACTGAATGACTGTTGAGATTCAAAATGAATAAATATTTTGAACGAAAAAAATTATGTCTAAAAAAGTGTTAAAACAATGACTAAAATAGGAAACAAATGACAAACATTTGAAGCTCAGTATCATTTTGAAAGTGAAAATGATATCATTATTATTGAAAAAATGCAAAACTGTTTGTAAAATGAGAGGAAATCCATATATCAAAAAATGGATGTATGAAAACATAGCAAAAAAAACACAACAAAAAAATTTTAGTCAAACATCACATCATTTGTATTAATATTAATTTGAATGAAAAAATACAATTATTTTAATTCAAATGACATTTACACTGAAAAAGTTGGTCTCAAATATTGAATATTTAAAAATATAATGAAATTATTATTTGCTTTAAATGTTTGACTCAATTATCAGTTTATATACTGTTATATAATATCAAAAGAGTTACTATTGATTGAGTTTTCAGTCAATGTTTACTCAAATGACATAATGGTTAAAATGCAGGAAAAGGTTTTCGTTTAATGCTTTAAAACCCCTTTTTTGATGTAATGTATTTATGTATCAATTTATTCGTTCACCACCTGATGATGGGGTGGTTTGAGCGATACAGACGATTGGTGTAATGACTCACCGATTATTCGACTCCTATTTAATCATTTGCACACAATTTGAGTGTTATTACAGAATATATTATAAAATATATTCACTTATTTGTTGTCTAAATATATACGGAATTTATTTGCATTTTTTTACATTTTCATTACTATTACCGGTATTTCAATTGACAGTACTTTACATACGAACACAATGTTCAATGAAATTCAAGAGTGATTTCATATATGAATTGTTTATTCAATTATTATATAATGCGTTAAAAATAGATTCAAAGTTATTGAGAAAAAGTTTTTGAAAAGTTTTTGAAAACCTTTTTTCATATAAAATATGTGAAAAATATATAAAATAATATTTTTGACGAACAGAGCGCAGGTATGGCTTGAAATTGATTTATTATGCGAGCACAGGTATGAGCACAGGTATGTGCCTATTATTAATTCACCTGATTTTCATTTTACTATAACTTTTAACTGTTTGATTGTCTACTCTATTAGGAAGTGAGGAATTGGATGTACTCTTAGGTCATACACTCCCAGGTATTCATTATTCATCTGTCAATAAATTAATGAAATATTTTTAAAACAAATTAATTTAAAATTAAATTAAAATTAGTTTTAATATAAAAATATTTCACAATTTGTTTCAATTATAAACTATTTATTTATTAATATTCATTCAATTCTTTATTTATTACAAAATTTTGTCTTAATTTTCAACAAATAATTTCATTATTAAAAACAAAATACTTTATCAAATGTAACAATATTTTCGTATTTGCGATATTTTGAAAAATATTTCAAAAATTACTTTCAATTAATTATTATATTTTAAGACAAAAATTATTCAATTCTTTTCCATAGGTTAACAACAAGGTATGCTTCGTTAGAATCACCTTGATCAATTGTGGTATTTGTTTTGCACATAAACCCATTTCTGGTTGAATGCAATTCATAACTAGATGTAGGCGCTGGAGTGGTGGGCGGGATGACTGGGTTTGCTTGAAATACCTGAGCTGTGTATCTGGTGGTTACATCTGACCAATTGAATTGAGGCCAAATGGACGCCGGGATGTCCTGATCGGCCAACTGGACGTATATAAAGCCAATAGGAATGTGATTTTCTTCCAATGCCTTCACTCTATCATTGAGTTGTTTTCGCGCATCGATGAATGACTTCTGGAGTTGACTTAAGGACAGGATTTGCATCTTCTGACACAAGACATAATTCTTCTTGGTGCAATGCACATTCTCCCACTTGCCAGGGGGTGAGCTATCAGGGTTTTGTTGAACGCAGTTGAAGTCGGTTTTGTTCTGAGGGTTATTTTCGTCCCAATCGGTGTAAAGCGCCGGCGAATCGTCTCTCCATTTGATGGCCATATCTGAGAGAGTGATTGTGGCGCCGATCCATACGTTGTCCACCACTTTGTTCTCGACGTACAACAAATTGGACACAAATTTCTGTTCGTCGTCTGACTTGATATATACTAAACTACCTTGGCCATCCTGTGACCTGCACAGTTTCTCCGCCTCATCGAATGTCAATCCCCCTTCCGATCCAAAATAGCCCAAACACTTCTCGTCCTTATATGCGGTCCAATTGGATGAACCACAGGAAACGTCCGACACATCGCTCTCTCGCGTCAGAACTGAAATTGAAATTAGTATTGATTTTACATTTATTCAAATATTACCAAAAATATTGAAAATAATCGAAAATAAATATATTATTTGAAAATTCATTTTAAGAATAACTAATATTTTGTTGAATTTCAGCAGAATTTATATAAATTTTAATCTATTATAAGAATAATGAGAATTCAAACACATTTTAAACATTTATTATTCACACAATTATTAAATATATTTGCGTTTAATTATCTTATATTCATTTCATTAAATGATATGAAAATACATTTGCATTGAATTGACTTTACTTTTAATTAAACAACAAATTATTTTTTGAATAAAATTTTAAGTATTTTAATTAAACCAATAATTAAACTCTTTTTATATCATTCTTCATATTTGGTCTCTCTTTAAAAAAATTTCAAAATAACAGAATCCTAGACTAAAATCCTGACCTTGATCATTATTCATTACGATTAGCAGAATCGATAATAAATGCAAAAATTGATTTCTAGGAAATTATTTGCAATCGAAGACATCGAAAACTATTGTTTGCTTTTGATATGAAATCAATTGCTTTTACGATAATTATTAAGGAAATTAAAAATATAAAACTTTTGACAAATATTAATGAATTATTATGTCTAACGAAAGACACTATCAATAGATTTGCATAACATTTGTGTCCAATCGAATGGCAATACCATTAATGTCTTGTAATATCCGAAACACTTGTGATTATCACAAGTTGTGATGAATTTAATGAATTAATTTACTAATGAATTATATATTTTTATTGAGTTTATAATTGTTTCATAAATTTATTAAACTATTGCTATTATATATTATTATTATTTTAAACACATATTTATATATATTTTTGTAATTTTAAAATTAGATAACATATAGATAATGTGAATATGACCAAGGTTGTACAGATGATCATCATTATAAAATTCACTTATAATTAGCATTAAAATACTGAAGGAGTTGTCATTTGTTGATGAATTCTGTCTAATGTTATGTCCAATGAAATTCAATTCACTTTCAAATCAATCAAATATTAGTCTATATTTTACACAATTTAATGGACCAAACATTTATATAATAATTGTATTTCGATTTAAAGAATATTTTTTATCAAAATTTGATTTCATTTTTTGATTTCGAAATATTTGTTCTAAAAGTATATATATTTTGATGAGAAATTTGTGACAATCGAGTGAACAGACTTTATATAAGTTTTTAGTGAAGATAATCAGAGATTACATCGATTTTTGTTCATAACTGACAACAAGAATTGTTTTGACTTTTAAATCAAAAACAATAAAAAAAGTGAAAAATCAAAAGCAAAAGTCTATGCAATTCTGGTTCTGCTATTTATACATACAATACATAAACATTTGAAATGACTTTATGGTTGTGTGCATTCACAACGACATACAAGTGCTTGCTCTCAACAGTATATTTGTGAGAGATGTGATGTTTGTAATAAATTTTACAACATTTGTAAATTACTTCATTTGCAATCAAAGTAAACGATTTGTTACTCAACTAATGGTTTGATTGTTTTTAATATTCAAATAACATATAAATAATAATAAATGTGTTAAACAATTCTTGTCTTAATGTCTGCATTCGCTCATAATATTGGATAGCATTCAATATCATCTGATTGTCATATATTGGTCAATAAAATAATTCTTAACTCATTGTAGTCTGAGTTCTTTTAGTGTTCTCTTGAGTTCTGTTCACATGAGTGAAAATGTTTTAACAAATCATCAAAATTTAGCAAAAATAACATTAAGGCTCACAAACCAACACTCTCTTTAAGGTTGTCTTTTGTAAAAATATGTAAAGTCGATTATCACCTTGCTCTATTAATATCATTCACTGTTCTAAATCACTAAGAATTGATCAATGATCTAGCTCAAAACATTGAATGTTGTGGAATATTACTGAAATATTACTGAATAATATCTAAACTCTAAAAACATTAACATTCCTACCGAACAGTCAGTGAAATGCATGCGCTCTTTCACTGTCCTATCAATACCTTTCTGTTTCAATGCGTGAAATTTTAGGGTTAAAAAGTTGTGTTATTTTGTGTGATTTCGTTCACAAAGTATTCAAACACATCTTTAGACACGGATTCGTTGTTGAGAACACAAGTCCTTCGAAACACAAGACTTCAGATCAGATCTGATACACAAAATCTGATTAAAACAAAAGTTGCAAAAAAAAGATTATTTTATCTCTGGTTTTGTCGTAAAAAATAAAATCAATTCAAAAAATGAATTCTTTTTAATAAAAAAACTAAAAATGAAATAAAATTCTTTAAATTTGATATAATGTGCGATATATTTGTCGATAGCATTGTAAAGAATATTCTGTTCAAGAATTTATTACAGAATATATCATAAAAAGTCATTATTTGTTGTCATTTATTATAACATAAATTGTTGTAAATTTGACAAAAACTTTATTTCATTTTTTTGAATCCTATGTTCAATTGGCACAGAAATAATGGCCACAACAACAGAATCAATGGATGCCATCATCGATGACAACGGCACTGATATCTCACAATTGAATGCCGTTCACAAGAATTCAAATCTCTCTTCAATCAGTGCCGACGGTTTGGCCGATCCCTTGGTTCTCATACCCTGTTATTCAATGATAATAATGATCTCAATTTGTGGTAATTTTCTCGTATGTAAAGTGGCTTTCGGTCAGAAAGACATGAGAACCACCACTAATATGTTGATCGCATCCCTGGCCTGTTCTGATCTGGTTATGACCGCCTTCAACATACCGTTCAATGTGGCCCGCATTCTACTCCCGCACTGGCCGTTCGGGTCTGTGCTATGCTTTTTGGTACCATTCATTCAGACCTCCTGTGTCTATGTGTCCACATTCACGATGACTGTGATAGCTGTGCACCGGTTATGGACTGTCACACAGAAACGCACTTCCCATACATTTTCGGCCGTTAAGATCATACTAACTGTCCTCACAATATGGCTGTTGGCAATGACCTTATCGTTGCCGCACTCGGCCTTCAACACGTTAAAGGTCGTCACCTATGAGGGCGTACATGTCATCAGATGTCGTGTCGATTATCCAAAGTTTTCGTTCAACTTTCCATTCTCTCTATTTCTATCGCTTGAGATATTTATAACCCAGTATTTATTGCCGCTGTCCATCACCTTGGTCGTCTACATCAAGATTGGCTTTATTATCTCAAAACAGGGTAAACTCATCGGCAAACTGAGTGACGAACGTAAGCGCAGACAATCGGAGGCCAAGAGACGAAGAATTCTTATGTGAGTTATGTTTTGAAAATAATATAATAAAAATTTGTTTTCAATTTCGTTATTATATTTCATTTTGAAATATAAAGAATATTCTGTTTGTTTTACAACATTTTTCTTATAAAATGCATTTATAATACAATGTTTTGTATTCAAAGACACCAAAGAATATCATTTTTATTCTCATTTTTGTGTTTTAATAATAATAACTAATTTATGTCTGATATGAAAAATAATGTATTTTTTGTTTCATATCTACTCTTATATATAGTTCTATTGTTTTATGAATAATTCAAATCTTTGTTATTTTTCATGAATTTCTCGTTAAATTTTCAGTTAAATTCAACTTTTTGTCTCAAATCTCATATCTATAATAATATTCATTTTATTTTCGTTTGAAATTTAATCTAAAGATTTGATGCTTTTTCTGTTAGATTAGATATATATTTCGAAGACATTTTTGATTATTATATCCTTTTTTATTTTGTAACCTATTTCTAAAGGGTTTATATTTCATAATTTACTAAAAAGATTAAATTTTAATGAATTATAGATTTTTATATTTAAAGAGAAGGCTGTTATTATAGATCTGTTCGTCTCTTAAAAGAAGATATCTTTAAAATCTCTATAAAATCATTTCAAATGTATTTCAGACTTGAAATCAAGAATAAAAACAAATCTTTTTTTTTTGTTAACATTTCTCAAAAACTTTTTAATATATTTTATTTTTCTTATTATAACTGAATTCTTAAACAATTTATTTTATGTGTAATAAAATACTGCGATATTCTGTAATATTCTGTTATTTTTTATTGTTAAGTTTTGGACAACATTTCCGGGTTTTATTCATTGAATTCTATATTAAATTGTAATTTGATTTTTCAAAACAATTTTTAATATTTTGACACAAATTATATTTGTGTTAATATAAATACGAAATAATTTATCACAAAACCAATGATAAATACAAATAATAATAGCTATTAATAATAATTTTCGCATCAATTCTAATATATATTTCTATATAAGTTAACAATAAATAATTGAAACATTAATGTCTTTTTGATAGCATTCTTATCGTTGAAACCTATCTGTATAATGAATAATGGATTTGTAAATTGATTTTCATTTTTGTTTTTATTATAAATATGTGTTTTATTCTCATATATAGGTTGGCTTTAGCTGTGGCCACATTCGCCGTGTGCTGGTTAGTAGTGATCACTTATTTTTGTATTCAAGTCTTAACTCAATTCGTGTTCAATTTGTCACGAATTGTGTGCGAAATGTATTAATAAATTCTTGTCTTTATTAACAATAGGTTTCCAATCAATTTATACTTTTTATTGGTTGACTTCAGGGTCATAAGACATATAACCTGGGTCTTTCTAATAGTAAGTATATATTATTTTTTAAATAACAACACATTCTTATTAAATATTTAATACAATTCAAACACTACTCGACTCTAACTCTCTCTCCAATGCCTTTCCAAATCTTGAGTCACTCTATCAAAACCACATTTAATATCCGGCACTTTTTTCGTTGTTTCTCATGAAAGCACTTTAGAAGTGTTTTCACTATATTTTCCATTAGATATTTGCCGTCAAATTGTTTTTTCTGAAGTTTTACTTTTTTTGGTATTTTATTTTAAAATTGTTTTTATGCATATATTTTGCACTTATATTATAATAGATATATATTTGAAATCTAACGTAAATTAAGTGAATTTTTATGACAAAGGATTGGTTACGAGAATAACAATCTATTGATTTGGGATTCAATGTTTGTCACCAAATATAAGGGTTTATAACAAACAAATATATATTGATTTTTGTCCTTTAAAATGAAAACTTGAAGAAGACTTTTGAGAATTAAATAATATTTGTGATAAACATCAAAAATATGAATAAGTTTTTAAAATTTTATTATTGAATGTCAAAAATATGACATTAATTGACAATAAAATGTTTTCTAAAGAGAATGTCCAGGTTTGAGATTCATAAGAGTAGAATTAAATTATAATAATATAGTATTGATATATAACTCATTTAATGACAATTTATATAAAAATTATATTTATAACTATAAGCAGTTATGCAATATTAGGCATTATATTCTTATATTTCAAACCTTGTTTTTAGACAAAGTAAAAGAGATTCGTAAATATTTTTTTCACTATAGTATACACATGCAAAAGGAGAATAAAGTATTATAACAAATATTTATATAAACAATTTTTATATAAAGGAAAATGACGTTTAAAAAATATAAACACGATTTACACATCTATCCCAAAGAGTAACCACAGACAAAGTAGGGTTCATTATTGAGCTGTTCATATGTACTACAGTTTGGCTTAAGGAATCCTGTGGATACTCTTTGGGAAAAGTGAAATATTTAATATAAAGTGAAATATTCTTAAACATCATTTCCCGTCGCAATACATTGTTTATATAAAAATATTTTATATATGTTTTATTCTCCTCTTCATTATGTATATTATAATGAAAAATTTATTTAAAAATCTCTTTTACTTTGTCTTTAAATAAGATTTGAAATTCAAGAATATATTTTGTCATGTTTAAATAACTTTTTAAATATTCAATTTAAAATTGATTTTTTTTTCATATTTCATATTGTTATCATATAGTTTTATCATGATTACAAGGATTTTAAAAAATAAGAATATTCTTGAAAGTGCAGACATCCTCTTTTAAAAATTAATTTCAAAAACAATTATTACATAAAAATTATATATTTTAAAGAAAATGTCATTAAATAACATTTAAATCTATTTTCATTAAACAATTTGAAGTGAAATAAACATTTCATACATTTTTCAGTGCCATTGGTTTGCGATGTCATCCGTCTGTTACAAGTGAGTGATTTATGGATCGATACATACATTGACTTAAAAGTTGTATCACTCTTTCCATCCCTACCACCACTACCATCCCTACCATCACTACCATAAACCAAAACTCTTATTATTTATTGTAAAGATTCTGCCTTTAGTTTAGATTCTTGTTTTGTTTTTTATTTTGTACCCCTTTTCCAAATACTTTATCTATATTTCAAACTCGGTTTGTGAGCAGAATATTCTGTAGACATAAATGACATTTTTGTCATTAATTTTGAGAGAATAAACAAAAACAATTGTATTTCTCTCACTATTACTATTGAAATCTAGATCTCTATCACATAAACGCCTCAAACATGACATTTAGTGACAAATCGTTTTCTGAGAATTATTTTTATTTTTTCCACAATTGTCTCTTTGTCTCACATTTTCGGATCTGATGTCCAAAAGATGTCATTTCCAAAGATGTCTTTTTTGTGGTCATAATTATTTTGAATTTTTTTTATAAGAAAGGATTGTCTTTTGAAATGTGAGAAAATAAGTGATTTAAAGAATTTCTTTCAATCCTTTCAAATGCCTGTCAATAGATATATAGAGAATACTTTGGTATTTATTTTCTTTACGCCAAAAGACTTAATAATAATTTTTTTCTCAAAAGAGAATTATATATCACTGAAAAATATATTTAATATACCCTTCACTGTGAGAGCAAAGAATAATGTGGTCTTTTATACTCTAAGGAAAAAACCCTTTTTTAAAGATATAGTTCTAAAGTAAAAACATAAAAATTTATTAAAATATTCAGAATCATATTACAGAATATTCTTTCTATGTTATAAAAAAGGGAATAAAAAATAAAACTTTAAAGAAATCTTTTATTATATCTGAGGCGTGAAAATTGTTTACCACTTTTCGTTCAAAATTAATTAATTCATTAAAACAGATGAAAATATATTTTCAATTCATTAATGAAAATCCTTTTATTCACTGATTATTATTTAAAAAGAATTTTTTGTGAGTTTTCATTGAAATTCTTTGAACACTCTTTTCATTGATAATCAAATTCCAAACGTATTTCAAATGCCATTCAAACAAAGTATACAATGTTTTTATAATGTATTTTATATTTTAGAAAATAATATGTAATTGAATGAGAAATTTAAAATATATTTTATATTTATCTTACAGTCCTTTCATATACTGTTGGCTAAACGAAAAGTTTCGGAACGGCGCAAAACAGTCGATACAAACTATAATAAAATGTATTTCAATTTCATTCAACAAAACAAATCAATAGATAGTTTTGATATAGACTTTACGATCAGTTGAATATAGTACCATGGTGATTTGCTGTTGAGTCGTTGCCTGCACCGTATGGCACGACACACAAATCACGGTTAAAATTATATGTAATGTCAGTGTTATTGTAATTGCGTTTACTTTGATTTTATATAATTATATTATCGTGTCTTTAATGTGAGATCCCATTCACGCATAGCATAATCTATCGGTGCTATACTGTTAGCCCAATGCCTTCTGGCCGTCACAATACTTTCTGAAGTAATGGACACCGAAGTCATGAATATTCTCTGTAATAATGATTATATGAGTTATTCTTGCGAAAAGATTAGAGAATATTAGAGAATATGTATTTTAATTCACAGACGCTTTCATTGGTTCGAAGTTCTATAATCATTGATATTCTGTAGAGAATATTTCTGACAACTAGAGAATATTCTTGACTTAGATTCAACGCTCATATTCTATATAACATTTAGTATAATTATAATATGAAATATATTTTGTTTGTTCGTCGTATATGACATGGAGTTTATGTAATGCATATTTCGTGATAAATAAGTAGTTTTTATGTTAATTAAAATTATTATCAAATGATTATATTTTAAATTTAATTATGAAAAACATATGAAATAATAATTGATATAAAAATATTTGTTTGCATTTGTTTGCAATTATATAAATCATTCGTTTATTCATTACTATTATTATTATTATATAATTATTATCTTAAAAACAATTATTGAAATTAATTATAAAATTCATTAAAAATATAACACATTAATTGTTTTTCTGTTTCACACTATTATTCTTAAGTTGAGTTTCATATAGTTTTCATAAATGTTTAACATATAACTGAGTTTTTGTATTGTGATAAGACCTGTCTTATAACAGATGGGCGCAAATTGTATACGAAGTTTGTATGAAATAAAAGATTATTATATTATATGAAAAATTTAAAACAAAATGTAAAACATATTTTGAATGTAAAAAATCATTAACATTTTTTTGGCTAATAAAGCGATGTATTATTTGTTGAGAAATTTTGTTTATTTTATAAAATAGTTTTTACTTTATTTTCGTCTTTTGTCGTTATGTCGATTGAAAATAAACATATTTTTCATTCATTCTTTACTCCACAAACACTTTAGTTTGCATTTTGTTTATTCAAAACTATTTCTCAATATTTTCAACACTTCTATATTTATGACTAAAATAAACATTTTATAATAAGTTTAGATTAAATGTGTTTATAATTAACGACTGTTGTCATCATCAATGACATATTGATCTTGGTTAATTGAGAATATTTTCTCGTTTGCATTATTATGATATGATTTGTGATTACATTATTATTCGTTTTTTCGTATAATTTTAAATATAGATAAATAAACATTTCCTTAAAGTTAACCCTGAATTGATTTCTTTATGAGTTGAGTATTGAATAAATCATAGAATACACAGAATATTCTTTATGTGTTTTATATACCAAAACATTTCTCCTATCATTATGCTATCAGTTGTGCACAGAATATTCCGTAAATATAGACTGTGTACCCAAAAGGTGAGTCTCTATTGAATATAGAAAGCAAAACAAAAAACAATAAAAACTCCATTTATGAAATTGGATAAACATTTTGTATTCTCATCTCTCATAAACATAACGTATATTTTATTTGAAGATTAATGTAATATCAATTCAAAACATAATACTATACTAATGACAGCAACAAAAATGAGCGCATTTTTCAATATCAATAATGAGTTTCTTTTTTCAAAAAGTAATTTTTTTAAAAAACTTGTCATTAAATCCCTTTAGAATGAAAATGATTAAAAAAAGAGATTTATTTTTAATGAATATTACATTTGATTAATATTTTTGTATAATTTTTATCTCAAAAATATATCTTTCAAACTCTTTGGATAATCTAATGACAATTTCCTAACAATAATGAAAAATATTATTAATAACACTAATAATAATCGTAAATGTAATCCATTATCTGATATGACATTAATTACAAATTTAATTTTTGCTCTTATTTTGCAATATATATAATTATGAAAAAAGAAAAGAAAGTTTCGTTTAATAAAAACTTTTTTATTTTAATGAAATTAATACAATGTTTTCAATTTGAATATATTATAAACTCATACAAACTTTCGATAAAATTCGTTGAACCAAAACTGTATTTGTGCACACATTCTGTACTTAAATAAATAGTAAATTTTATATTGATGTGTGAGAGAGAGAGAGAGAGAGAGAGAGAGAGAGAGGGAGGAGAGAG
>JAQIXR010000281.1:0-35248 GCA_034700825.1 Quadroppia sp. Gr-Ori-00064 | reverse complement strand
ATGACACAAATATGATACATGAATTCACAAAAAATATTTGAACAAAATTTTTTTAGGTATAACAAGTTAGAGACATAATAGACATAATAGACATAGCAATGAAATTTGATCACTAGCTGGAGTTGTATGATTGTAATGTCATTCAAATGAAGGAATAGTAAGACTTGAGCTCTTGATTGGTAATAAATTTTAATGTGAATGAGCTCTAAAAGCACTCGAATTGAAGGGTATGGCATGTTATGGCATATACTGTGCTCTTCGATATCATTCGCCAAAGCCTTATTGTAATGAATATAAAGGCATAGTTTAGTTAATGTTTAGCGATGTCCAGCCTTTCCCTTCCATATAAATATCAATAGATGTTCACTATTGCATGAAAATCATATACTGTCCCCTTTATATCGATGCACATAACCATAACTGCATGAGTGCTGATATTGATGGCCGTGGCGTTCGAACCAGATTCTGAGACAAGAGAACATCCCGAAGACGACGGACCCGAGAAAGACATGGCTCTGAGATTTATTGCTTGTTTAAAGAGTTCGCTTCACTGAGCCAACGATAATACCCAGCATTAGAGGAGCAGACCATTCACTCTGTGCTCTCAATGTGATGAACAGAAACTCATATTATGGTCACTAAAGAGAATAAGAGCGAAAAAAATAGCAGATCTAAAGAGCAATAAAAGAGAAGCAAAAATATCTTATATTTCTGTTTATCACAACAAATGAATGATGAGATTCTTGTGAAACGATATTTCGCTCTCAAACACATATTCATCAAAAATCTCTATTCATTTGATTTTTGTTATCAATTGTTTGTTCGCAAAAAAAAAGAAAATCTTTTCTTATTTCAAAGAAAAATGTTTTTAATTTTATTCTCAATTTAATTCATTAGTATTTTTTGGAAAAAATAATGAAAACGAAAAAACTTGAAAATCAATTTATTTGATTGAATTTCACATTATTTTAAACTCGAATAACATTTCATAATTTGGGCGAAAATATAGATATTTTTGGAGTGAAAATATATATTAAAAAATTAAATGAATGAATGAATGCTAACATGTATTAGACGTAATGAAAATTGATATACAAAATACTTGATAGACCTATCCCTAGAATAGCGTGTTTTGTACATAAAAATATCAAATTTATTACAAGTTTATATAATAAGCAAAATTCTGGGATCGGTTTGAATATTGCCAACGATTTGAGCGCTTAAATAATCCACACCTTTCCGGATGAGCCGATAGTCTCACTACTATTATATCATTGTTATGTCTATACTGTCTATACATTTATTGACTTTTTTATATCAAATAATATTATATACAAAACATTACATTACATTACATTACAAGCGCTGAGCGAATGGAAAGGCAATTATTGTCTGGCTCTGAAAAATAAGCCATTATTGCAATCAATATAAATAGCTATTTTGATAACATTGAAACGTTTGTTGTTGTTTGCATTGAGTTTGTGTTGCGATTCTGTTGTGATTCTCACGTAATATCGCTTTTAATTTGTTTTCTTTTAGTCTTCTCTAATATTTGTTTTAATATGACATCCAATGCACAGATAGGGGGCTGTTGTGGTCCTTATGTTTTAATGTAATAAATAGTGGTATTTATATGTAAAGCGAAGTTCCGGTCCATTTGCACAATCGAGCAATAGATAGAGAGTTGGCTGACCCTCCATTCCCATGCTCTTTCTCTCTCTCTTTGCTCCCAGTGCTCTTTGGGCCCTCTCGTCTCTTCACATCAACTCTCGAGAAGTGATTCGACTCATTGACTATAGACATAACATGTTATGCATTTGTTAAGCTGGGGAACGACAGCAGAGAAAACTTTTTGTGCTCTCTTTGGTGGAAGTCATTAACGTTTTGCCTTTTGCACAGAAAACCGTTGATTGCATTTTGTATGACAACTATTGAGATAAAGCAATCGCATTATTATCAGGGATTCAGTTAGAAATTAGTTGTGATTTTTGGTTCGTTTTCCGCTTTTTTCGTCCGCTTTTTGTCCAAAACCATTCAATTCAGTAATAGTTTTCCATTGTATGCCATTATATAAATATATTCATATCGTTTGCCATTATTTTTCTCTACTAATAACTTAACACTAATATCAATGAAACTCTCATTGAATTTCGAGAACATTAATGCCATCGGTATTAATACCAGTGCTCGCGAGACATACACATATAGAGAGAGCGCACAGACATTAAAAAAGTTCAATAGTTTTGAAATAGTTTTTAAGGGGAAAAATATTGCGATTGAATGCAAATGAAAACCATACTATTCTTTTAGCGATTTCCGTATGGCTGTCCCTATTTCCGGCCTAACCGAGTCATTAGGCATGTGTCCAAAAAGGCAAGTCTTTATGTTTTTGGTGTCGGCGCCCACAAAATAGGCAAAAATATTATATATTTCTAATGAATGAATAGAGAGTGCAATATATGTCACAATTGAAGGAAAGGCTGATTGTGAGATTAGATGCATTTGCAAATAACATCTAAAAAATATCTGACTGTTTGGCACTGGGAGGTTCGGGTGGTAATTAAGCGCTCATAGGCCGACCCTCACGATTAAAACGATTTCTTTGTTTCAGTCCTTCAAAAGTTATTCGCGATATCAATAGAACGCATAAATGCAACGTCTAATACATCATTAGAGCCCCCGAACCTACCAGTGCTTATTTTGACGTAACATTTCGCTTCAGCCCCAAACACAACACATCGCTTGTAAGCAATCTATTTATAGGCGATCACTAATTTGCAAATTGAACTCTCAGTACAATTATACTGTACTTGTATTAACCCATACCAGTGCTCAACAGCACTCATACACTTCACACACAACACTTGACTCTATCGCTAGGTTCTCCAAGAGTCTATTTGGGAGTCTATTTGAAAACATAATTCATAATCATTTTTAACCTTTTGAGTCATTTTTAAATACATTCACAACAAACATAACATGTTTAAAAAAAGGGATGAATTCAACAAAAATATACAAATCAAAAATTTGTGAAAAGGGGCACAAAAGAGTACTGTCTTTGTTGATAAACATCCCCCTGAAAAAGGTGTAATACAATAAATGATGATGTTCTTTTCTAACTCCCTTCACATTCTTGTAGATCACTGCTCTATCGTAATCTAAGAACGAGAATAAAGTTTTTATTTAATGGGAAAATCGCCAAAAAAGAGCCAACAAATCAAACAAGAATTCCTCAAGAATTTAATTATCGCTAAAATTTTCAATCAATTTATTTATTGCAAAATATATACCGAAAGTTGTTTTAAACGTTTTGAACCAAAAGCACTGAAAAACTAATTATTTTGATTTACTTTTCAATATATCATTAGTTCGATGAAGAATATTCTGTTTGCCATAAATTTCACATAAATGTCAATCACTTTCCCTTCTGAAGTCGATTTGAAAACATGTTATAAATCACTAAAAACATTGAAAGTCTTGACTTATATTTACTCAAAACGATATGGCGTTCAATGGGTTGTTCACAAAATACCCGTTCCATAAATATTTATATAAAAGTTTTATTTATAATAAGATTATTAAAAATAGCATAAAATAAAACTTTAAAAGAATATAAAGAATTGCCAAAAGTTTTTGTGTATTTGTTTGGATGTAATTCAAGTAATTGTGTATTAATTCTCAATACATATAACCCATGCCTTTCTTTCACACCCCATAGGACTCACGAAACACTGTGTCACCACTGTTGAAGAGTTTCCAATCGGAGATCGACAAACTCAGCCAAAGGAGTCGGGAGGCGGAGGCGGCCTTTCTCTACATATATAAACGTATTATCGATATTAAGGGTGAGTTATGTCAGTGAATAGCTATTTTTCAATGCATATTGAGATGCGATTCCAATGCAATGGCTATGCGATTGCCATCACATTCAGCGCAGCGATTATTCTCCGCTCAAACACTAAATTTCCTGAAGTATGGCTTCGATGAACAAAGACAATGCTGAAGGAAAGTCAGAGTAGAGGGAGAGTAGTGTATGGGCTCTGAAGAAGAGCACTGAGAAAAGAGACGAATATGTGATGCTATGAATGAATGATGAGATTTATAAACGAAAAAATATATATATCAATGATATGTATATAAATATATTTGTAATTGTTATGAAGAGAGCGATAGGACAAGGGTTTTAATTATGTGCCAATTGTTTGGAGAATAACTGAAAGGCAGTTGTGATCAAAAACAAAAGACAACTCTCTTTGAAATGCGTTGAATACTGTCTATCAATGCTATTGAATAACCATTGAAATTGTCTGCAATACACGCTGTTTGGGCTCAGTTGGATCTGTTGGTTAGGTCTCAAACATGTTAGCCCAAGCGTGACAGGAAGGAACGCATGCTTTCATCTCATAAGCGCTGGGATGTAAGGGCTCAGACTCTGATGAACTATTCAATGAGTGAATTCAACGTCTAATATAATGTCGATAAAGACTATAAGTTATATAAGAATAGAAAAACAATAACAAAATGAATGAAATGTTTAAATTATATCGAAATTACTTTTGAAAACTTTTGACTTCAATGAATCCTATGTTAAAAGACTTCATAATTATATCAGTGTTTGAAATACAATATTTTTATACAGTATTAGATTGAAAAAATATATTCAAATTTTAACAAAACATTTGCTCTCTCTCTCTCTCTCTCTCTCTCTCTCTCTCTCCAATTATTGAAATTTTATTCCGAATCTAATTCTATATTTCATAAAAGCATTCATTTATTTGTTGTTCAGTTAAACAAAGTTTTTGAAAATTTGAGATAAAGGGGAAAAATAAGGAAAAACTTTTTAATAATTTCCAAACAATAAAAATAATAGAGAATAGCGAATAAATCGAAAAATAGCCTTTCCTTCAATACATGAGACGAAATTATAAAGAGTTTTCAGTAATAATTTCACTGAAAGTCATATTCAATTATTTCAATATAAGCCAGACTTTTGGGTTTAGAGTTTGAGACTCGAATATCGTCTCTGGAGAACAGACTTAATTTGAAAGCTTCAAGAATTTTATCTCATTTTTGACAACTGTAGAAAACAATTATCAGACACAACCCAATGTGAGGCACATTTTGTATATTATATAAGAATTATTTGAATGAATTCACTTCACACCAGAAGTGAACGAAAAATGCATTTTTAATATATTTTCAATAAAAATGTTATCTTATGTTAGAGTTATGTCGAGCCAGATATTGCAGACCCGCTCACTGGCGCGGGTGTGTTGTGTTGTGTTGTGTCAATGATTTCAAATATCACTCTATTTTTAAGTGTATTTGAAATTTTAAATCGAGTTCCGATTGTATAACAATTGCTTCAATTGTTGGTTAGATATGAAAATTATTATTAAATATCTGTTTATCTGATAATAATTTATATATACTATCGATAAAAATATATAAACATTTTTGTTATAATTAATTGTTTTTAAAAGAAAACACGAATTTTATTCTTGACTTAAATTATTATAAGATTTCATTGAATGGTGAAAAAACAAGTTATTTGATCAGCGATTGTATATTATCTGATATTATGAGATATTTTATCATTATTTTCATTATTGGAATTTATTTTTTAATAAATTAAAGTTGATTTTATTGATGCCTAACATAAAAAAAATCTGATAAATATTTTCGTTTTATAAGGATTTGTTTGAATTTTATAATTTTTTTATTATTTGATTTATGAATACATTCTCAAAAATCGTGTAAACATTGTATTCGTGTTTCTAATTATATTTTAGGTATAATTTTCTTTCACTTATTATCGATCAAAGAGTTAGACATTTTTTTGTGTAAACAATTTATTTCTTATTGTAATTTTCGATTCAATTTCGATATAAATATATTTTCATATCTAATCCACAAGTTATAAAAGCTTTGCACAAAATTCTGTAAAGATTTTCCAAATCGTTTGAAAAACGTTTGACTCTTTTTCTTCCAGAGATCTATTCGTTTAAAAAATTTAAAGTGTATTTAATGACAAAATTTTTACTTTTTCTCTACACATGTTTTGACTCATCAAACATGACATAAACGAATTCAAAGTTATTTTTCATTTGAAAATTTTTTGGCTCAAAATCTTAGTGTTTGTGTCAAACATTAGTTCATTTTCGCCCACATTTGAAAACACGAATAAAAATCATATTTTTTTATTTAATTTTTAAATAGCTTACATTTTAAACAAAAAATAAATAATATTTTAGTATTAATTATATTGATTTAATTCGTCAAAAATTATTCCCTAATTTTAATGCATTTAAAAAAACATTTTCATTTCAATGATTTATTGTTGAGAACATGAAATGTAATATTATTTATAGTATGGATTCTATAGAATAGAAAGTTATGTAAAAAATCATTTAAATTCTTAACTATAAAAAAATGAATAAAAATTCAGGTAAAAAGACATTCATATTTGTTTTGATAAATACTAAACATTTTTATTAATTTTAAAATTTATTTAACATTTTGTTCATAAAAAACAAACAGATATATAAAGATTGAAAGAGAAAAACAATATTTATTTGAATTTATTGGAATATAAGTCGAGATTTGAAGTGAAAATAAAACAAAACAAAAATTCTTATAAAATACTGTATAATATTAAATATCATTATAAATATTTAATTACAAAATGCAATAAAAAATATATATTTGTCATTGCATTTGATGGCATCAAAAATGAAAAGCAAAAATATTTTATAAATAAATAAATAAAATTGAAATAAAGTTAAACTAATAAGAAAAATATCAAAATTAGGATTTTCTTGTGTTATAAATATATTTTTCGTTGAGATATATCTTTTGATAAAATGAAATTCAAGTGAAGAGCTCTTAAAATATTTTTTGCTGCTTTAACTTTGAGCACAACTTCGGCAATAAATTGTTGGTTATCACTGGTTATCAGTTCTTTTATATTTTTATATAACTTTTTTTCAACAAATTCTTTGCCCGAACCATACTATCGTTGGATAAAAATTTAGGAATAATTTTAAAATTTATTGAAAAACATTGAATTAAAGAAAAATCTGCGGATTTTTATTTCACTCAAAACCTATTTTATTATATGTTTTGCAAACGACTGTAAATTAACTTCAATTCATGACATATTTGAGCATTCAATGCAATACTCAATACTTAAAAGTTATTTAGTTTTTTTAGTGAAAGAAATTTTCAAAAAGACATTTACTGGTAATTATTGCTCGTATTTATCGATAATAGCTTTAGTTATGCCTTCATCGCAAATGCCTTCTTCATTGGAGTCGTACGAAAAGCCACCAAAGTTTTAATGTCTATAAATCTCAAAGTCTTTTACATTAATATAAAAATCTATTCAAAACAAAATATAAAACAATTTTCGACTGCAGTCAAAATCGATTAAACTCTTTATATCTCTCCAATGCATTAGTTTTAATCGATTTTAATTTCTCGTTCACTCTTTCACTCCATCTCTTACATAATCAGTCAATCACTTAATCTCCTGTTCCTCCCTTTCCTCTCTCACACACACAGAATCTTATCTCTGATTCATGCGAAAAAAGGCAAATATTTTTGTTGTATTAATATTTTGTTTATTAAATGAAACCAAAAATCGTTATAAAGAGCGCAATCTGTGACTTACAAGCGATTGATTTACTACACATTCAGACATTATTTATACACAAATGACTCTAAAATATATTAATACTATTTATTAATATATTTTTGAATTCTGTTTGAAATTTCTGTGATTAAAATGAGCGCAAGTTTTGAGTCGACTTCTTCTAAGAAAAGGAATGGCTATTTCAATGAGAGGGTACACTCTATTTCATTAATATCTATTATAAAATGCGATGACATTCGTGACAATGAGAGGGGGAATCCGTTCAGTGAGTCGTCAATAATTGAAGCACAGGTGCCTTTTGGTTAGGAATGTCATAAGAAAAATGTTGAACACAATAGAAATGATTATTTATTATCTGAGCGCTAATCCAACGGCTCTTTAATGTGGTTATTGTTATTACTATTGCATATGAGAGAAACGAAACGCGTTTTCGGAGAAGATATCAAAAAAATGTTTTTCAACACAAAAATTGTTGCAAAAAAAACTTTATATATATTTTTGTTATACGATTTGATTCAAAAACATTGAAGCATTCAATAATAGATTGCTTTAAAGTTTAATATTGTGTTCAACACTATTGCTCATTGAAGAAGAGCACCACAAGAATCTGCCCGTCCCCTATTCATGGCTACTGACGCGAACCGAACTGTTGTGTTCGGGTGTTGTCCGCAACCAATAATATTGTATTTCAATATCATTTTTCAAGACTTTTGGAGAAAAAGTGTAATTAAAAAATGAGTTTAAATTGTTTACAATTATGACATTCAATGAAGAAATGCATTTGAAATATAGCTGTGAATCAATTGAAACTAATTTTCAAATAATATTTACAAATCGTTTTAATCAAAAACTGTTTCAAAACCATTCATTGACTGAATATTGAAGTCTTTATATAAAGCAAACATTTCTATCAATTTCATTGCGTTTTCAATTGAAGTCAAACATTCAAAATCTCGTCGTTTGAAAACATACCTTTAATTAGAGCTACCATTGAATTGAAAATGTTTTTTTAATGATATAAAAGCCGTTGATTTGCTTATAGAATAACAACAAAACCAGTGATAAAAAACTATTTCAGAGATGAGTTCCGGAAACGAAAACTTATTAATACAGTAGATATTTGACTGCACTTTGGGTGTGGTCTTCAGTTTTCTCATCGCTTCTCTATTTTCTCTCATAAACTCATCATTGAATTAAACTTTTTTTTGATTATCTTTTATTTGTATGACATCGCTATCAATAATGATTGTCTGAATGCATATAACAAATGCATTTTCAATATTGATTACTTCAATACTCCATTCAATTCGCAACAATTGAATTCAATTTTGTTACTCAATCTTCTAAATAAACTTTAATTCAATGCAGAGTCAAATGAGAAGAGAGAGAGAAAAGCACAAAATTTTCGGTGACTTTTATATTCAGTGGTTTTTATATTTACGAAGTAATTGATTACTATTTGATAGAAGACTTCACTCTTGTGTTTGCAATCAATTTTCAAGTTTTTTCCTATTTATTGCAATTGATTGAAAAACTTGTTTTTTTTGTGTGTGTTTGTGTAGTTCCACTCGTATGACGAGAATCGGAAGTTTGACTTTTTTTGTTGTGATTATTCTTTTATTTTTATCGAACAAATTATTCATGTGAACCAACGGTGCTCTTCGTTTGTCGTCTATTTATGTCTGCGCTCAATATATTGTAAATAAGTCTTCAATTAACGAAAAACCGACAAATAATTAATTAAATTGAAAATAAATTTATAGTATCCGGTCGTCTCTCTCAGAATAGAAGACACCATTAGATTCTTGTATTGAATATTTTTCACTACAATTACATATAAAAGTCTCCAAACACTGCCAAACACTGCTATACTATAACCAGTTATGCGTTCATTCAATGTATAATTAAATCATTTTTAAAACTTTTGAGACAAAGGAAAAGTATATTCAAATTAATTGATTTTGTTTTTTGAATTAATGTTTTTAAACATAATTGTTGTCATTATTGAGATTTTTGATAAAATCAGATTATATTATATTCTATAAAAATGCACAAAAATGCAGAAATCGATTAATAAGGACTGGAATTGAATTTCTCTCAAAAATGAAATTAAAATTCTTTCACAAATGATTTAATTAAGAAAATTAAAAACTGTTTTCCTATAGAATTGCAAACAATTTTTGTTATTTCTTATGAAAAATGTTACTTTTTTTGCAAATAAACGACTGAATACAAGGAATGCAATGTTTTTAGTGATTTTCTTATAGCTATTTGTGGACCGCATTCTCGACATAGAGGTCGACATGGATTTTATTATTGAAATAATTATTCTCAACAAAAGCAACAAAAATATTCAAAAATTTAATTTCATGTATGGATTCAACATTTATTTTGATTTTGCAAAATTCATAATAAATTTCATTCACATATATAAAAATGAAAATTTATTAGCGTTTAAGTTATTTATCAAATATTTTGAATATTGATGTTATGGTGTCTTATGATTATAATAATAATAAAAATTTAACTCATTTTTTACTCTTCTTATTCTTGTTTATATATACTGTATATAAAACTCTTTTTTTCATATTATATTTTTTCAATTTAAATGTTTTTTACAAAAATCCTTTGCATGAAAGGCTGGCTTTGAATACTAATAGCATTTGGCGAAAACTAATGGAAAATATTTTTCATTTAATACTCGGTTTTTTCACACAATAATGTCTATAATAATGTCGAACAATATTTAATATGCAATCAATTTGTCGTTTCATATATTGTATTAATTTTCTGTATTTCACATTAGTATCAAATATTTGGCAATCATTATAAGGTATGGCCAATACAGGCCCCCCTGAATATTGGGCGCTCGAATTTTCATGTATTTAAGACAGACAAAAATGAATATAAAATTTTTCATAAATAATAAAAAAAGATTAACTGAACTGAAAGAGAGCTCTTAATAATGTTTGATAGTCGTGATGGATATACACCCAATGGCAATACCTGTGCCCTGTATTGCATGAGCGCCTGTACTCCCACTGAATTTATTTATTCATTAATGTTCGGCCATTTCTATACTTTTTAATGATTTTTCGCTTTAAAGTTTCATTACTTTTGTTCGATTGTTCCTGTTTTATATGCCCTCCTATCCTACCCTCTCTCTCACCCTTCCCCCACCCCCCATATAACACACCTTTGCCTCAGAGCCCAGAAATTGATATTATATTTTGAAGCGAAGACTATTTTGAAGAATATTTTCGCTATGAAAAGAAAAATCATTAGCAATGATATTATGGTTTAATACACTTTACTCTGTTTTGGGCACAAAATAACTATTCAAATAACTATCAAATTATTCTTTTCTTTATTTTTCTCAAATCCTTCGACCAATCAATTGCTTCTCAAATAATATATAAAAGAAATTTTCAAAATCTTTTATATAAAAAATATTTCTTTTTATTTAATACTAAGAATTCAATTATTCAAAGGCTATTAAAGCACAAAAAATATATAATTTTTGAAAATGGATTTATTTGTTCATTTGATCAAAGAATTTCATTGTTTGTGATCACAAATGACTCACAAATACACATAAAAACACAACTCAATTGTGAATTCATTTTTTGGTATTATTCTTAATGACAAGAGTTTTATAATAATTATCATAAATATTATTAAAAGTATGGGAAAGATATGGGGAAAGGTATGGCTAAGTGTATGTGCAACAGATGCAAATTCAAAGATTAGTTGGTTTTTAGGATTTTAATTAACATTCAGTTGATTAAAATATTATATGAAAGTGAGAAAACATTAACACTTTATATGAAATGACACACATTTGCAGCCAATGATAATGTCATACAATGTTATCCTTTTATTATATATTGAATTTACATCAAAATCACTGCAAATACACTGCTCTCTGTGTGTTCTCTCACTCGGGGAAAGGGAGGCACAGATGCGAGCACAGTTAGCCTGGTTAAGTTTCTAATTGCTTATAAATTGGTTTACAACTAATTTTTGCTTCAATTCTAACGCATAGAAAATATTTCACTAAATTATATAATAAACAAAATTTTAATTATTTCTATTGAATGATGTGATTCTTCACTAATTTAATTGATGGCACCGGCCGTCAGTGTTATGGAGAAGAGCACCGACACCTTTAATGATAATAATAGACTTGTAATATAACAGTGTGTCTCACATAACAGAGTCGAGTGCTATCACTGTTTTAATTACTTAACTAAACATTTCTGTCAATCAATTTGGAGTTGAAATTAATTTATTAGTTGCTAGTGTTGGGGAACAGTAGGCAAAATGGGGGAACGCCTATATCTATATGATTCAGAGCACGAGTGGATGAGATATCTAAATTGTTGGCCAGAATTGATGGGTCAGTCGTGTTGGTCTGAGAGGAAAAAAATTGGTGTGACTTTAAGTTCCATAACATTATCGAAATGAAAGTCAGTTTTGGCTCTTCTGTAGTGATGTATACAAAAGCAATTGATTCCCAAGAGTGGAATGGGATACAAATAAATAGATGTGAACACTATTGCCCGTCACTGGTATTGGAAAGGCTTGTCTTTTTGTCGAAAAAAATGAGACAAAATAAAAAATGATTATCCGTTCCCCGCACTGACCATTAGGTTATGCACTCCACTACCAATCGTTCACAAAAAGTCTATGCCTTTTAATGGTTCCCAATAGAGTTGAATCGCTTCGGCCAATACATTACAGCTATGTATGTGTGATCTGGTAGGGACTGGTAGGCCTGGTATCACTTCGAACACTCAATTTAAGTGTATTCGCCTGAGTCTAGTAATAACATTGACTGTTGAGTCTGTCTGTCATCATAACTGAATTACCACAACAACAGAATAACTCTCCAATGCTTTCCACTACAGAATTCATTCACTGCCATCCCTTTCCCTGCCAGTGCTTCTCTCAGCCTCACTCTCTTGCCTTTTGGCGCCTCTGATCTATGGCTCGAAGTGAATGAGAATAAAAACATCTCAATTTCGATGGCATGTATTCGTTGGCCATAGAGTCGCAGATGTAATAAATTGAGGATTAAATTATTCACTGCTATTGAGTATTGACTCGAGAACTGACAGCACAGGCATTGAGTGTTAGACTTTTTGTGTTGAAAATGCGAAATACAATTTAGTACTCATTGACCGTCAAATTATTTGCTGGTTTTTGGTGGCAAACATGCGATGTATTGACGAAATATAAATAATGATATCTATGCTGTCAAACCCTCGCCCTCTCCCCTGAGATATCTCGTTCACACCATTGCAACAGTTGTCCAATAAATGTATATTTAGTGCGAAAAAAACCACTCATAAGAACTGAAAATGAAATCAACTGCTAATCCATTATTCAGGACTCAGTAGAGACACAGCAATTGCTGGTAAACTCTCACATCTCTTGTGATGTGTTGTTCAACAAAACAAAAAATTTCTTTCATTTGAATCAAGACTTTGTTATCTGTTGTTTGTATTGCAAATAGATTTTAAGTTTGAATTTATTCCAATTACTTAATTACTTGATTTAATTTCTAGGTTTCGAAGGGGTATATAAATAGAAAAATATTTCTTTCTCTCTCAAGAGTTAGAGACAAATAACTGCTCTTCTCTTCAGATAAATATATATTTTGTGCCCAAAACTAATTTGTTAAATGCGATGAATAAGTAGTTGATTGCATATCAAGTATTAATACCATAGGACTGACTGAATATATTTGTGTGAACTCAGCGAAAATAAATAACTTATAGCATACACATTGAGACAGTCATCAGTAATTGCTGGGGAACTGTATGTGCTCGCTCTCTGTGCTCATGGATCACATCTCCGTTTTTTGCCTGAATATCTAGAATATTACTCTATGGAAACGACTGTTGCGTTTCGACTCATTTACTAAAGACATCGCAAATATCTTTGGTTTTCATTGCAATACAAATAGAAAGAGCAAACAAAAAAAGCTATGGCTTTGGGAGGAAATGGCAAATATAGATTGAAAACGAGTCGCTTAAAACACTAGCGTTTTTTTTATTAGATTTTCGTATATGTTTGGCATATCTGTGCTCTTCGATCGGGTCCACACATGTTGTGGTTGTGAACACATTGATAGCGAAACGAAAAAACACTTTAAGTTTGTATTTCTTTTCACTCAATAAACTTATGTTCGGTTAAGTCATCGCAAAAAATGCTGTGGTTTTGCCCTCAGCTCTGGCATTGATGTCAAACACTAACTCAATTGTAATTACAATTTCAAAGCCTTTTTTCTCTCGTACACAACAGACTGAGTGCACACAGTCTTTAGTAGACTATCCTTTGAACCATTTGTCTATTAAGTCTAAAGTCAAAGCGAATGATGCGAATGATTGCCTGATTCCTACCGACCAAACAATTTATGCCATAATGTTCTGTAACCACGAAATTGACACACAATTGGTGACAGTCTTGACGTTTGGCAGCTATTTATTAGCCCTTCATTTACTCTGTTTTTTATTTCTCTATTGAATTATATGTCGATTAAAAGATTAATACATTTTTTTGTTATATAATTATTCAATCTTTTGTATGACGTTCAACGATGTCGTTATAATGTATAACAACTACCAGTGCCGCCCAAATACTGAGATCGAAGCCTGAGATGAAGTGATGCGAACCGACCGACACACCAAATGACACACGGCTTGTGCTCGCAATCTATGCCAAAAAACAAAGTTTTTGTGTGTTTATCACTATTTTTAAAATTGGTTTTTGCCAGAGATTGCACTCAAATATAATGACTCGCTTTGACTCATGTCTGAACAGCTCTGATCTGATCACTGATTCTTCTTCTTCTTCTTTAATCGTTTCCTTTTTTCATAATTACTTTTTATTTTTTTATTGAAAACATTTAACTGTGTTTTGGATTCACAATAATATGTGTTTAGAAGAAAAATATTTTTTTCGTTATTCATTCGTCTCTTTGTTTTTCTGCTATATTATAAATAATTTGTTTATTCGATGCCTTTTTTAGGAGTTTTTTTCGTTGCTTTAAATCTTTATCTTTTGATTCAAAAGCGATAAAACCAGTGCTCCAAAAGAGCACCAGAAGAAAACATAAGGCACTAAACCGTTGCGCCAAATAATTTGATTTAATCGCAAATTGATTTATAAAAATAAATTCATTTAAAGTTTAACCTAAGGGTCGAATTGGAAATAAAATGGCAAAAAATGAAATGAAATGAACACAAAAATGAGTGCATTGAAGCACTTAATGGTACGACTGGTTATATGTTATGGCAATCACAATATGGGCTTAATATGTACCAGTGCTCGCGTATGGGAAGGGGAGCACAGATGAGAAACTGTGCGAAAAAAACAGATCAAATAATGATTATTACAATCTATGGGCCTTTGAAACGAGGTTTTGACTCCAAGACAAACCAAGTGATGGATTGGCGACAGTTGTGCTGCCAAACCATACCATACCCATAGCCATACATATCCATACCATTCCATTCGATATGATTCGACTAAATATAATGTTTGATGAACTCTATAGAACTCTATAGTAGTTGTGCTCATATTAATTGATGCAAACATTTGCGATAGAGTTGTGTCGAGCTCTTTGTGTGCGAGCTCTCCTCCCTTCCCCCTCATCATTGACTGTCCCCTCTCTTATGAGAGCAGTAATGACTTTATGGATAAAGTTATTTCGATTCTCGACTGTCGGAGTCATTCGGAGTCATTAGACATGATTTGCGAATATTTTTTACCCAAAAAAACATTCTTAAAGCCAAAGATCGAGACTTTGATAGCATTTTGCTAACAGTGATCAACAATCAAAGGCACTGACTGTTTGACTGTTTTGTAATGCAGAGATCATTGCATTTTTTCATATCGAAACTGATATGTGTTGTTGAACAAGACTTTCTCATAAGAGTTATATATGGATTCGGATGTGCTTTTAATGAAGAGTTGCCGAACAGTCAGTATTTGAAAGATCATTGCTATCGAAAGACAGCGATAGAGCCGAAGGCGATATTAAGCCATCGGTTACCATAGCTTTCCGTATTTTCCTCCACTTTTGGTTCGCATTTTATATGCGTTTTATACATGTATTAAAAAAACATAGAGCAGTCGTCGTCGTCATAGTGGGTGACTTATGCCTTCCCTGGCACTCGAGGCTCAGGGCTAATGATCTGATGGCCTCACATATAATTTATTTGCTCATTTGCTACACAAATCCGATATTGAGTTCTACTCTCTTAGACTTCTCTTCAATGCCTCTCAGAGTTGAAGGAATGTTGTTATTAATGGATTTTTTTTGATCGTCGAATCAAACTATTATAATATGATGTGTTCTTAACCCCTCTATCAGTCTCTCTCTCTCTCTCTCTCTCTCTCTCTCTCTCTCTCTCTTCGTTTACAATGATTTTAGTTGTGACAAAAGAATACTTAAGACTCGCGAAAATAATCGCATTTAAACCTAATTATAATTAGCTTTGAATCAAAAGCAATGCCTTTATTCAAATGTATTATTGTTTGTGTTATTAATCGAATTCAAATTACACTCATTTGTCAAATATGAGTGAATCCCAACTATTGGTTGATTGGATGAATGGGTTCACAAGATTTGAAGATAATTACTTCAAAACAGCAATCAATGATTGAAATCAATGTTTCAAATGTGAAGACTTTTATTCATCTATTCTTCAAAACAGAAACAAGTTTTGATAGCATATTAAAAAATGCTCAAAAATTCGTTGATTTGGTATAGAATTACTTAATATTGAATATTCTATTGCTTTGGGTCTGGTATGTGATTGTCGAACACAAGTAAAATGACGACAATTAGAGATAAAAATTGATTCAAATTTGCATTCAATAGAAAACTAAACAAAAGTTATTAATGAAATTAGGTTTTTGAAAAAGGAGTACAAAAACTGTAGTGACTTTATATAGAAAATAATTTCAAAACTGATTTTGTGTTTAATTAAAACTAAATCTTAAACATTGAGTTCACTTAAGAAGAATATTTTCAGTATATATTGCAGGCGTTAATCATATATTGTGAACATGTGAAGGGGGTATAGAAATAATATTTACATTAGTCCCCTTGAAATATTAATGCCTGGTTTGAGCAATGATTTTATTTCAATGAAAGAATATAAGAATAATATTTTTATCAATAATGTATGTAAACATTGAACGAAACTTAAGGAATAGTTGATTATAGCAAAGAAATGATTGTTTAAAGCAATTGATTTACTGTTAAAATACTGTACAAACAAAATGTGATCCAATATTAGATTCTGTGGACATCAATACATCGATAATCAAACAAACTTTGAGTCAATTTCTTTCAACATTCAGAACTTAAATCTCTTTTTCATTCATAATATTTAAGAACATCTCATATAATGACTAAATTATTATCAGATTTTATGTGAGATTTGATTTAAAGATAAAATATTCAATTGTTTCACAAAATTCATTACAGAATAATTGCTTTGCTTTTAAGATATGCAATAATTATAACAATAAAGAATTCTTACTTTTCTTGAGTTTGTCGCTATTGTTGTGATGATTGAGATGTCGAATATCTTCACTAATTTTGCATTGGTTTTGATGAAGACCGGAATCGCTGGACTTCTTCATCACATAAGTCTCGACAGCTCTGAAAGATTGCATTTGTTAGCTATGGCTGAGTATAGTTAGACGACTGGAAGGGGCTATGGATTGAGGGACTACTCATCGAACAATTATATGACTCTAATTGCGGGTTCGCTTCAAATGCTAACTAAGATAAGTGCCATCAAAAGGGTTCTAATGTGTGCACGTGTGGCACAACAGGCCTCATAAAAGAGCGCAGAACCACCTTATCAGCCAATCGGGCGCAGACCAAACAAGTCAGAGCACACCCAACACTCTCGCCATTGGAGTTGTGATGGCATCGCATATATTTCTCTTGTAGTGAGGGCTCTATTGCTGTAATAAAGATAGAGAAGAGAAGAGATGGCAGAATATTGTTAGCCATCAGTGATCTGTAATAATGGCTTATTCT
Organism: Quadroppia sp. Gr-Ori-00064; assembly: GCA_034700825.1. NCBI lineage: Eukaryota > Metazoa > Arthropoda > Arachnida > Sarcoptiformes > Quadroppiidae > Quadroppia > Quadroppia sp. Gr-Ori-00064. The sequence continues at coordinate 17,525 of JAQIXR010000281.1, read as the reverse complement.
GTTTAAGTCATTCCTCGAGTCGTCAAATATTATAGAACTCGCGCTCACATATCAAACAACTTTCCTATCATTCCTTGATTTCTCATTTCAAACGATGCAAAAAATAATGCAAAAAAAACATTACAAAAAATATTTCAAAAAATTAGACATATTTTTATCGTTTGAATTAATTATGGATTAATTTTGTTGACATTTTAGCTAATGTTTGAGGGAATGGATGTATGCGCCCAATAGTCTCGACTCCCACTACTTAAGAACTCGTCAGTTGTGTCGGCACTGGACGGCATCATAAAATAAATTAGTACATCTAATAGTACGGCAAAATGTGCTGCACCATAGGAGGGACTGGTAGATATAGTGAGAGCTCATATATCGGGTATTATATGCATAACAGCAAAGACACAACAATTTTGAATTTTATGACAAATGCTTTTGATGTGAATGTGCTTTGAATGTGCTTTTGATTTTTACAGCCTTTAGCACATCCACCGATTGCGAGGCGAGTGCTGAGCAGAGCACAGGCAGAGCACCGGCACTTCGCAACTTGGAGTATGATTGCAGGCATTATTCGTTTTAATTGCTGTCATAGACAATGTCAAACATAAAGTGCATTCCTTCGTGTGTTTTAACAATTGCACACAAACTACTCGTCAGAGCTGTTCATAGCCTTCACTGCATTCAAAGCATTCATAGCATTATTGTATTATTAGTCGGCATATAATGACTGACGGCTTGTATTTGAATTGATTTGTTGTTTGTCTGTTAGTCAAGTCACCGATCAAACAGTCCTAACAGTCCTGTCCTCTACTCATTCGTCACCAAAAAGACACTGCCTGACCTCGCGCTCAGGAACTCATGTACTGTATCTGTATATGACTTATGATATGTATGACATGTGTCCTCATGTCTAATGCATACCAGCCTAGTGTGGTGCCCAATGCTTGTGCCAGCGCCTGTCCCAACGCCTGTGCCCACTATGAAATCGATTCATTTTATTGCCTATTATAACCCAAATGTCATTCAGTCGATGACAATAGGATTGCAATCCATTCCTTATCGTTATATCTCTACTCAATTGCAATGAATATGCGCTCAAACACTCAAACAGTCTTTGCAATCGATTTCGTTATAGACTTAAATTATACTCATTTTACCATAAAATTAGTTGCTTTTAATGTAAACCATTTCCGTTTGAATGATACAAATTCAGACAATTCTATAGCAATAAATATGTGATATTATATCGAATTTTACAAAAGAATTTCAAATACTTATTCATTTCATTTCAAACTCCACTCAACTAATACTGAAAGCCTTTATAGAAGTTTATAAAATGAATTTTTTCAGCTTTTCAGCTATTCTTCTATTTATTTCATTGTAATAAAAGTCAACTTTTGTAAAACACTGTATTTTAATTGAATTAACTTTACTCTCATCTCATGAGAAAAGGTATTATTTTCGTCATAATTGCTTAATGTTTGCAAAAATGATGCAAAAAATGTGATATCTCTTTGAATTGGTTTGACTCGAGTTTTACGATCGAAACGAAACACAATTATTGAAATTAGTCTTTATTTATGTGTTTTCTATGCATTATCTGTTGATATATCAGATATGAATCAGATTTATGACCAATTCGTTCATAATATTCTTTAATGTTTTACACCAATTATGTATGTATTTAACGAATGAAAGACATTTTGTGTAATAAATGGGTTTATATTTGTTATAACTTAGTATATAATGGAGTTTGCATTGAATGGCAAAACATTACAAATCGATAACTGGATTATTGACTATAAAAGAGACGAATAAAACATTTATTTAATAACTGCAAACATTTGAGCGAATAATTTATATTATGAATCGTTCAAACACTTCACTGCAGTCCATACCAGTGCTAACAGTCCTGTAGTCCTGTGTCTAATATATTGTATAATTCATGAATATTGCAATATTATGAGGGCTTAGTCTATGCCCGACTCGACTCAATGGTATGAGCTCTCAGGCCTTCCCTGTCTTGTGTTTGAGTTGTAATAACTTGTGATGCATTGGAACAGCTTTTAGAGTGAATGGTGTGAAGTCAACCACCCATAGAGAAGTGTGTAATATAACTGTGCGAGGGCCAATGGGCCAATCGCGCCAACAAGCTTTTGATGAGTCTATCAATCAAAAGGGGTTTAACTGCCAGCCCTATACTCGACATTTACTCTCTTTATTGTACTTTTTCTCCAAAATCGCTCGACTTTTACGAAGTCAACAGTTATTGAAAGCCGTCAGCCGTCAGGTGTTGAGACAACTGCACAAAAACGTTCACAAATCTGATTAGTGAGTGTCTATGGTATGTACGACTGTCCAAATCCTTATGCAGTGTTGCATTAGAGAGGAACGTGCCCTCCATGTCCTCAAACCAAATAAAATTCAAACTACAAATAACTGGATTCACATATTTCAAGCTTTATTTCAATTGACTTTTCATTGCATTTCTACTCAACAAAAGCCCAGACCTGTGCCAGTTGTGAGCCCATTGTGCCAACACTGAAGCCAATTGGGCCTCAATTCTCATTTTGTATGTCTATTACAGCTCTACTACTTCTCACTTCTCTAGTGATTAGGATTACGTTTCAAACACTGATTCAATGCTCAAATCTTTTCATCGTTTGCTTTGCTTTTCTATCATCTCTTCATCTCTTCTCTAACACTAATAGTTGTTTAACACTTAAATAAATAGAAATAAAAACTTATTTCAGTTTTTATTGGCTTTTTGTCACAAATAAGTCAGAAATCGATGAACAGAATAACGAATTCACGCAATGATTATTTCTGAGAAAATTAATTTCATTTGATTTTTGTGTAAATGTTTTCATTTTAGCGTATATTGAATTCATTGAATTCTGTGAAAGACATATAAATTAAAATCATTGCAAAGCTTTCAAAGCAAATGTCAACCATTGAAATGGTTTGTGAATAAGAAGACATTTATTTAGTGTCGACAGAAAGGGTTGAATGAAAGAGATGTCCATAGAATGGATTAGTTGTTCACTTCTGTCATCAATGCTTTTTCATTAATGGTTTATCTTTTTATATAATTTATGGTTTCATTAGTTTTAAAATTTATAAATTTATTCAACAAATAAATTGTTTGAAAATTGAGTCACACTTTTCTCAAAATAAGATCTTAGCCGAAGGCATTGAAATCCAAATAGGCCTAAAATCGGCCTAAAATACAACATAATTTTTAATCAGTTTTAAACCTTTGAGTAATGTTTAAAAACATTCACAAAAAACATAGCATATAATTAAAGGAAGGAATACAACAGAAATAATGAAAACTTCATAAGGGGCACAAAAGAGTACTGGATTTTGTTGTCAAACAACCCCTGAGTAAGGGGTATATCAATCAATAAAGTCTCTATAGTTTGCTCCCATTCTCTCTCTTGGAATTCAATGGCCGAAGGTATGCGACAATAAAGTTGTGAATCACAGCATAACTTGAGATACATTTCATTCAAATATCGATTGGTTTCTCAAATATATAATAAAATGTCGTCTAATCCTAAGTGAGAACAAAGTTATGACATGACATTAACCGGTATTATTGTGACATACGTTCTTCAGTCCCATATAATCAAATCAATGTTCAGCCCCTATGTTCACCCCCTTACGAGTTACTCAAATCTATTCAATTTTAATGGTTTTCACATATTTTTAGTTGTTTTGGGAAAGTATAGGAAATTGTATGCATAAATGGAAAGCCAATACATATCCCGGTGACAAGTGATGGGCACTTGTATATGATTTTCATTTATGTATCAATACTTCAAACACTTAACAGAACATAATTAACATAAAAGTAAAGCAATTCTCGAAAAACAATTAAACATAAAATGAACCGAAAAAATGACAATTAAGTAAAGAGGAGTTAAATGGAAATATATTTAGTGTAAACAGTGTTTGGATTACAACAATAGATGAAAGGATTTGGCCTTTAGTTGTCTATGATATTTATGACATTTGGTTAACCGCATTCATATTGCTTTTCGGGTCAGTTATTACCCTCCGAGCCATTCATGTCATACAATACTGTATATCATTAGCTGAATGAACACTATGTGCAAACTGTATGTGCCTCACATGAGGACATTTATTGGTTAGACCATTGAAAATGAAGAATAAGCAAACATTTATATCCAGTACAACCTATGAAGCCATCAATGAATCGATTCAAATGATAGCAAAAAAATGTTTATTCAAATGAACTGAAAATAACATGAAATTCAATACAAGAATTGGTTCACAAAATATGGTTTATATGATTTCAACGAATATTTCAAAGAATTCAAATGTTTTGAACATTTAAATAACTATGGAATCACTCGAAGGGTCAGTAGTGGACAAGAAGACAATCAGACAATTGCTATTGAAAGCTGTGGTAGAATTGATACCAACTTATGATATGAGCGAATGTTTTAAAAATATGAGTCAAGTATTGGAGAGACGAAAATAATGCCATTTGAGAGACAATGCCATCAATTGATTAGATCACTCTATTGGCCATTTGTGGTCATTTGTGGGCATATTTATAGGCCATAACCAAAGCAAACATTTTTGGGGAAAATATCTGATCACAAAAACTATTACAATATGAGAGACTCAGACGGTCTGAGTCTGACATAATAGTTGTCAGAACACAAAAACTTATAATATTTGCAAAATTATAAATATATTAATGATTTTCTTGTCATTCAATTCTCTTCGAAAACAATACTTATAATGAATTCAATGTAAAATTGATGTCAACCCCAAAACTCCATGTTATGAACCACTCATCAAAATTTTTAAAAAATATATAAGAATTTAATGTATTGTAAAATAATTTTGCAATTTTAATGAGTGGTTCAAAACATAGAGTTTTCTTTGTATTTGAATTGAGTTTATTTTGAAGAGAAATCTTTTAGTCATTTTCCTCTCGATTCCCGAAAAACGTTTGCTTTGGAAATAGCAAAAACTCAACCATTATATGACTTGGACTCAAATCTCATTAATGTTTGCACAAATGACTGAAAGAAAATCAAATCACATCTAAATTGTCATACATTCGAGACTCTAATAAAACTCATTCAATACATAATGTATTGTTGAGAAGAGATAACAAATCTGAGACAATCACTACTATTAATCACTTTCTATAACATGAAAACATTTTTGTTCTTCAATCAAATCCATGGAATATATAAAAGCATTTTGTTATTATAGCTCTCTATGACATAACTGGCCATAACTTTTGTTCACTTAGTTTGCAATGAAATGCAATTCAAATGTAATTCAATTCAGTTATTATAATGTTTTGCAAAAGTTGTGAATTTCATTGCATTTGACTTGAATTCAATCTTATAAAACATGAATGAATGCAATGTTTCACTCAATTGTGCTTTTATTTGATGTTATATTCATTTTAAATCTAATAAACGGTTGCATTAAAACTACATTTCCCTAACATTTTAAGAATATTTTATTGAGAGTTGAGTACAGAATATGTACTGCTGTTCAAAGTGTAGTCTTTTGAAGTCAAAAGTAATGCTATTTTCAAATATATTTCGACTATTTTTTTATAATAAAACATTTCATACAAAATATTCAGTAATAAACAAATAGAATGGTTGTACCGTATTGTCCTTGGTCATATTTTCATTCAAATCTGATTCAGTTGTAATGAAAACTCAATTAAATAATAGTCAATAAAAATAAAAAACATTTCAATGAATAAACAGAAAATTTATTTGAAATAATTTGAGAATAAATGACATAATTGTTATAATGTCTGTCAGAAAAGCATTCAATTTATTCCTGATTTTTCTTTTTCTTCTTTTTCTTTGACGTCGACTGACTTTCAGGTTCTTCTTCTTCGATAACCTCTTCAGTCACTTCTTCTTCTTTTTGTTTCGATTTCTTGTCTTTCTTAACCTTTTTATGAGAAACTTCTACCGATTCCTCCACTTCTTCGGTGTCCACCTCTTGTATCGATCTCTTCTTCTTCTTCTTTTTCGACTCTTTTGGTGTCATTTCTTCTGAAGATTCAGCTTTGACTTTCTTCGAGCCCTCTTCTGTCGGTTCTTCCGGTTCCTCTAACTCTTCAAACTTACGTTTCCCACTGTGAGGGACAGTCGAATCGGCAGCGGTTTTATAGGTGAGAATCTCTGACTTATTGTCATATTTTTCAATCTTCGCCCTTCTCTTTCCGGAACCACTGATTGCCCTTAAGCCCGAATCCTCCAAAAACTTAAGCCTTGCCTCTAGTTTCGCCCTGTGCTCAGTGCCCAACTCAGTACTGCTCTCTTCTCCGAGGGCGTCGACACGTGTGGCCAGCGATGCCTTCGCGGCCAACATTCGGGACATTTTGCCTTTGAGTTTAGGGTTTGACTGACCTATGAGTTGGGCGTGATATAGGAGCCCATACTTAGGGGTGTCGTGTTTTGTCTTAAGAGCTCGGAATAATGCCTTCTCAGCACCCAATATCTGGACAGTAGAGGCCGGATGTTTGGCCAAATTGAGAAGAGAACCGGCATGTGATATAAGCCGAGCGCCGACCAGTTCTCCGACCAGTATTGTTAGGTTGGGTGCGATCGCCATCATTCGGTTCTTCAGATATTCGAATAACTGGGTTCTGTATTCTTGTAAATCGAGAACATTTTGACACAAATGGTTAATGTTATCCATGTCTTCGACTGCAATCTCTGTTCCCATTGAGACTTCTGACATCTCCTTAACCTTTGTCTCAATTTCTTCGGGCAATATATCGGACAAATCAGTTGTCGTGGCATTGGTTCGCATTCCTAACATTTGGACAAATTCAATGAAGACACGAAAACTTGAGACAAAAGACGATTTGATCCAAACCTATGGCAATAACTGTGCGAATATAAGCTGTATTGTCGTTAACGATTTTGGACAGTTCAGGGAAATGCCATCCATACCACTCCTTACTCCTCATCACATAATTATTGAGTTCTTTGTCCAAGTCGTCGAGAAGTGCTTCAAAGGAAGACATTAGCAATAACTGTGTCATTGAAGACAATGAGAGAAGACATACAAACGGCTTGTATTATCATTGTGTCCACTTTGTCGGGACTGAACTTCAGTTTATATCTTCCGAGTCTGTCATCAGATCAACAAAAATAATGTTAATTCAAGTCTACGTTCAGACAAAACGACATCAATTAAGGGTGGGATCAGAGGTAGTGACGATCAAAAGGTTTGTAATCATTTTGTTATAATATGTATTAAATCATCATTTCATTGGAAGAAGAGATCTATGGCTAAAGAAGTCATGTCTGTCTCACCCGTGACTCAGTCCCAACTGCATCGCCGACTCGTCTTCTGGAGACCATTCGGGGATCAGATTATCGATTTGTGAGCGAATACAAGTCATTAGCTCTTGAATGGCACCACTCGTAACGCATCCGATACTCAGTTTGTCTTTAATAGCGTTTCCGAGCTTTGCGTCACAAACGGCCAGCTCTTCATTGTCTTTGACCACAATCTTCTTAAGCATTTTCTTCAACTTCTTATTCATCTTCCCCTCAATCAAAGCCGTCGCAGAACTGATGGCTTCAGTCGTGTCGCGGAAGCGCTCGAAGTGTTTGAGAGAAAGCATTTTATTTGCTTTCTTTGCGGACATAAACTCTTTGTAGAGATTATCCACTTTTGAGAGCTTTGATTCATCGTTGACCTAATGGTGACAACACTGTTACCATACATTCCCATCCCTTTCCTCTCAGTACTGACCTTAAAGACGGCATAACCGACGGCCGACTCAAACAAAACCAACATTTCGTTTAAAATTAATTTAAAACAAAATTAAAATCAAATCTCAATTTAAAACACGTTTTTTGAAAAAACATTTCATACAAACACATAAATAACGTCTCATTTGTTTCGCCAATTATTTTCAATTTGTATTCATTTTGTTTGTAAAACATTTTTATTTTGTTTGACGTATTATTTGTATATAAATCTCTGTTCAGACAAATGTGTCTTTGGATGCAATGGTGAACACATTATGCCATCTATTCATCAAATCTATTGTTTGTTTTGATTGTCAACTCATTTGATGTCCAAATGATTGTAAATATGAGTGACTTTGAATACGACGACGACTTGAGTGCCGACTATAATGACTATGAGATGAGAGATTCAGACGAAGGTATGGTTTGTGACAACCCTTTGAGACAACTCAATGACAATTGCCATCTGTTCCGTACAGACACTGAAGACGCCTCTGAGACAGACGTTGTCCTCAAGTATGACAACACAGACAACGAATACACAGAGATTAAGGAACAGTAAGTGAAGGAAAGGGATGTCATGTGAGTATTGGCTGACCCTGTCTTGTGCTCCATTGTCTTCAGGATATACAGAGACAAATTGGCGACACTTAAGGATCAACTCAACCAATTGGACAGCGGATCACATCCTGAGTACGTGCGCAGAAAACGACGTTTGGATCAGTTATACGAAGAGAGAGTCCTTTTGGATGAAGTGTTTCTTGCATTTGAGGTCTCATTGTTTGCCAACACTTTGCCAATCGTTGCTAATCTTGTGTCCCACTCCTGACCCCCTTTGACACCCTGTCCCACAGAATGAACGGATCCAAAGGGAATACATCAATGAGAAGAGATGTGCGATTCGGGAGTTCGAGGAAAGGAAGGTTGAGTTGAAGGAGAACTTGCTTTCGGAACTGGAGGACAAGAAGAGACACATCGAAAGCGAGAGAATAAGTCTTGAATTGACCAACGATTCGACGGAACCCAAACCACTCACCACAAGAAAACTGAGGCGAAGGCCTAATGAGCCGATCCCTATCCCCGAGAAGAGGCGGAGGGCGTCGCCTGATATCCTTTCCATTGATTATTTCATTAATTATTGTTTGTTTTGATAATTGAAACCATTTTTCTTAACTCTTTCTATACCTCAATTGAATCTTCAGTTAGAAGAATGTGATATAATGGAGGACTTGAAGATTCTGAGCAGATCTAACAGTTCCAGAATGAGCGCAGGGCTCAAAAAAGGTGCTCTTTTTGGTGAAATTATATGAAAATTTGTTCTAATTATTTGTTTCTCTTTAAGTCTATTCTTATAATTCAATTGATTTTGAGTCCATGTCTTCATTGGAGGCTAAGATAGAGGACGGAAAGCTGTTCTACGACAAGAAGTGGTTCCATAGGGGACAGAATGTCTTAATCGAATCAAATGACATGAAATTCAATGCAATTTTGGCACAAATCGGAAATACAGAGGTTTTGATGGATTTATTTATAAGAAAAAAAGAAAATTAAAATAAATTATTAACAAATTAGATATGGATTAAGAAAACGACTGATTCGATGAAATCCAAGATATCGTTAACCGATTTACACAACGGAAAGTATGCACTGTTTAGGCGCTCGTCTTAAGTATAATAATCAACAAATCATTGAAACAAATATTATATAAATATTGAATTAATTGTTGAAAACATAAATAAATTCATTCATTCATAACAATAACAGTGTTTTCAATTGTTTTCGCCACTCTTTCCGCTGTCGTTACTTCCACTCCTTTGATATGCCGGTGCTTTGATGGCAGGTGTGCTCGGAGTGGCCGGGGATGCCATGAGAAGTAGTCGCGATGCCGGGGATATGGCACTGATGTCGAGTTTTGTGTTGAACTCCCCTCTCATAAAGCGCTCCAATTTGTCGACACAGGCGTCCTGATAGTCATGGATCCATCTGTTCGGTCAACACTCAGTCAGTCAAAGCCAACACTCAGTCAACAATTGATCCAAACCTGACTCCATTGAAATAACAGACCGCTCGCATGTCTTCGGGAAGTGCTTCCATTTCAGGCCATTGAAAAGTGTCCAAAATTGGAATGATATTACACTTACTCTGTAAGGCCTCAACCACTTCCTAGCAGACAGGGGTCAGGGGGTCGAACAGTGTTTATTATTTAGTTTAAATGTGTAGAAATTATTTCAATTTTTGTGGTTTGTGTCACAAATAGAGCACTCACTCTATGGATCCAATCCTTACATTCGGGATCATTCAAACACCGGTCCAAAGCATTGGGCGTTAGGACTAATAGGAAATACTTGGCCTGTCGTATAGAACCCAATAGGTTGTTATCGAACTTTCCCGCTTCGAGTCTCTCGACGTCTATGAAGACAGAGAACCCCCGAAGTTGTAAATGAACTTTCAATAGACTTTTTGGAGGAGAAGTGCTTTCAATAAGTGTTCATTGAATTCATGGTATGAATACCTGGCCAGTTGTGAACCATTAGATCGTCGGTAACTCACGAATACGTCAAGAATTTTATTATTGTCGACACCTTTTTGCTCGACTTCGGGAAGAAATTCATTAATGCCTTCAAAACAACAAAAAGTTTTATGAATTTGTGTTTTGTATTGCTTTTCAATACCTCTAATCGTTTGCATTATTTTCATTCGATGTATACTATTATCGACTTTGCACTCCTCCCGGAGCGCCTCCTCATCTATCTGGCGAAGTATGTTTTGGTCGACTCCCGACTGAATCATAGAATATGTGTATTTAGAGAATTCCTGTCCCAAAGAATTGAGGACTTGATTGAGATTCGTTGAATCGCACGAAGAGTAGTCACTAATACTCTTAAGATTTCCCAATTCTCGCGAAAACCTTTTCCTCAAAATTCCGTTTTTGATTCCAATGTCTTCTTTAAGCATATCTTCAGTCAATTGCAATAAGAGGTCTCCATCGACACGACTGCTCACAAACTCCTGTGCGAACTGAGAAAATCCGATCTGTTTGACCCATTCCTTCACGTCCTCTATAGTCCAAAGTGGGACCTGTTGTGAAAGTTTATGTGGAATTTCCTCTCCGATGAGACTTAATGCCTGTGCGGCATATTTAGAGGCAATGGCGTTCGGACGACCGGCCACTTTCTTCAGGGCCTCTATGGCTCCGATCTCACTAAACACCGAAGTCTTGTCCTGTGTTTTCTTAATCCAGGCCTCCATTGCAAAGTGAAAAGCAGCCAAACTTCGAGCCTCTTCTCTCTTACTGTTAAGCACCGGCACTAATCTCAATAACCAATTCTTGGACTGTCCGTGAATATGAGATGTCGACCCCTTTGCGAAATCTTGTGGATTATGACTCAGAATGAAAGGCTCGACTAAATTGAGAGTTCCTGACTTGAGAACAGCCGCCTCAACCTCTTTGTTGGCCACCAGTACAGCGATGGCCAAACAGGCGTAGTATTTGATGTTGTCGTCGTTATGGAAGGCCAGAGGGAACAGCCATACCGGCACTTTCGACTGGATCATCGACACCTGATTGTCGGGCCCGCCATAGAGAGAGAGATTGGCCAGAGCTGAGGCACAGTGTCTTAGAGTGATTATATCCGTGTTTCTGCACTGGTATAAAATGCTTTCCAATCCTCCCAAACCTATCACTTCTTTACACATTTCTTCTGAATGTTTAAATAGGTTTTCGAGAAGTCCTGTTCCAACCCTTCCCTCTTCGACTGAGTTCATTGAAGCGCACTTACAGGCGATGTCCACCACATCAGACAAGCCATTGTTTGACACATAGTCTCTATTCTCAGAAGTCAAACACTGTTCCAATAGTTGTGCGCTCAGGAACTGTATCTCCCAATCGACATCCGGTCCACAATTCTTGATGAGCACTTGGAGAGCGCCGCCATTTCTTATGATCTTAGACATATTGAATCCCAGATCATATCCACACTGAGGTACAGACCAGGCTTTCCGTATCATATCCGTCATAACCGTCAATATCTCAATTGAGTCCGTATTCGACTCAAACGATTCGACCAAATTAGACATTTTGGTCTCGAGTTTATCCATAGATCCCTTCATATTAAGACTTTCGACATTATTATTATCTCTATTCTTGTAGTTACTAAAAGCCGTAGTCGTGGCGGCGGCCAAACTCAAGACATCGAACTCCAGGTCCACTTCATTGGTCAGCGATAGTATTGTCGGCGAAAACGGCTCTTCTATTAATGGCTGAGGAGTTGATCCTTCGATACAATTGTGGAACTGAAGACTATTAGAAGCTTTGTTTGACACGAATCGCGACGAAGAATGAGAGGTCATATTCTTCTCTTGTGATATCATTCCATGAGATACCTTTCGTTCCTCTTTCTGACTCTCGAATGACTTCTTCTGAGTGACCGAATCGTCGGTACAGAAGTTCATAGCACTGGCTTTGGCTGTGCTTTGGTGGGCATGGATTGCATCTCCGATTTGCATCTGCTTCTGATCCTGTCTTATGGCCGCCATCTTTGAGGCGCTGAATCCATTTCCCTCTAACTTTGCCTTAAGGGCTGACATCGAACTGCGCTCTTCGATGGACGAGTCGTTGGACTGTAGGCGCCGTAATTCTTGATTACAAGCGCTGGCCTTTTCGGCTTTAAAGCCATCGCTCAAGACTTGCATCTTTGAGGCCTCACTCTTGAGGAGGTGTTCATATTTGGATGACTTCTGCAGAACGGAAGGTGAGGTCACACACATTATGTCTTCATTATCACTGTCTGTCGGACTGCAAACCACGGGATGTGAATCGCATATGTCTTTTGTGCCCAAATTCATTCGCGCCGACAGATCCAAACTCTCCTTCCGTTCCGACAATTGACTCAAGACATGAGATTTGGAAAACTATTTTGTAATCAAATCAATGATTATATGTTTGGTTTGAATTCATTTATTCTTCAATTCAATATTCCTTCGACTCTTTGACTCTTCGGAGACATTCATTTGTGACACAAATTCATTAGAATTGAGTTTCGTATGAAATGAATATGTGTTTGAATTTCTCTGAACTTTTTTGTCATTTAAAATGCATTGAATTTGTTATTAAATTTCAATTTTAGAAATTCATAAAAAATGAATTTTTGTTTTTTTTTGTGTAAAACTATTGACACTTAATTTCTATGAATTTCTATAATTAAGATAAACTTAATATACTTTACGATAACTTATAATAATATTTTGTTGTGATATTTAATATGAATTATATCTCATATAATCTGTTAGTCTTGAGATAAAGTGATTGGAAAAGCAGTGAATTATTTATAGCTTATAAATCAACTCAAAAACAATGAATTTTTGCAACACTTAAGAATTTTTGACATAAAATGTATTGAAATTATAAATAAAATTACATTAAAGTATTAAATGTTGAAAATGTGTTAAATTTAGAGTTAATTATTGCAAACAATATTGAAATTGTGTCAGAATTCAAGTGAATTGAGATTTGAATTTCAGTGATAATACATGAATATAAAGGACAGGGAGTTATAGGAATGCAGTGATTGTATTAATATTATACAAAACAATTCAATACATATTCTCGTAATAAATACTTAAGTATTAGTAAGGAATGGCAAAAAATCATTACCTGATGTGTGAAAAAATCGGACGATTTTTCGAAATTTGAACCAATGATCGAAGAATTACTGCTTTTCATTGTGTTCTTGGGATCAACTGTTTTCGATTCACTCAATTCATCCACACTTTTAGATAAACAATAGGTTTTTGTATCCGAAGAAAGAGATTCTGAAAATGTTTTAAAATAAATGAAAAATATTTGAAAAAATTGTTAAATAAGATCTAATATTATGGCAAACGTTGAGAACATTAATTCATTCCTTAAGTAAATATTGAATGAGTGAAAACATATGATAATTAAACTATAAATAACTTTAAAATTGTGTAACTATTTTAAAACATTTCATATCTTTTTCATCACCTGATGTATTGTTCGTTATATTACTATCAATACAATTATTGTTATTGTGTTTCGCTTTGAACACAGAAGTAAACGCTTTTTTCATTTTTCAAATCAATTGTAATTAATATAAAATTCACACTTTGAAAGAGAGGGATAGTTTTGCTCTAATAATGAACGAGAATTGCATTGATTTTTATATTATCGTCAAATGTTTGTTGACTTATAACTTGTGCCAAAAACTCACTCTTATTCTTAACAATCTTTTTATAGAAGACTTCAGTCACTATTCAATGGTTTATAACTATTCAATTCATTTCAGTTTCGTTTGATTTCTTCAAAAACCCTTAAGTTTTAAAATTATTTCAATACTTATAATGTGTGAAAATATCCGTTAAATGCAATCATTTGTTTATTTATATCCAAAATTCGTTGGAATTTTTGACATAATATTTGCAGAGAAAAAATTGTTTGAATAAAATTCAAATAAAATTCAAATAATTTTTTATTTATTTTAAATATCATTTTATTGTTTTGTGAAATATTAATACTTTATTTGGTAATAGAATAGACTTATTGTTTCATCAATGAGACTTAACCCCTATTTTGAGATATTTTCAATTGATTGACATTTGATATTTGTTTTAAAAGCATTGAAATATTATTTACTTTTTTTATTAACAGAATTCAAAGAATTTTCAATTTTTATATAAATTTAATCATATTTAAAGCGATTTGAAATTAAGTGCAAATAAAGTCTTTAAGTTTCATAAAAATATATAATAATTTTAAAACAATATTATTATATAAATATTATATAAAATAATTTTTATTATAACATATTATTTGTATTTTTTATTGGACTCTAATTTAAGACATCATTTGATGTGTTAAACGATTGTAAAAAATAATCAAATCTTTACTTCCATAAAAAATATCAATTTATTTAAAGTAATTATAAGTCAATTGTTTTTCGTATCAAACCTTTAAAAGTTATTTTGATATGAATTTTCGATTTCATTGAAAGATATTTTATATTTAAGGCTTATTTGACAAAAAAAATATATTGAAAATACCCTTCAAAACGAAGTGTAGGATAACTGAAAACTTACTTCAAAACAGATCTTGAAATGAGACACACTTTTCACATATGACTTACGACTAAAAATACATCAATTTTTTGTCAAATCGTTAATCGAATTGACATTAAATTACTATCAATTGATTTATTACATCAAATGTCAACCATTTTTACTATAATACAAACTGAGATGAAGTCAAGAAAAGCAGTTATTCTATTGTATACAATAGTCGGAAGAGTTATCCCAAACGAGGGGAACGGATGCGTAACCTAGAATTGAGGCATAGTTTCAAGTTTACAAACACCCACTCCTTTTTTATAATACTTATTGTCATTTTTAAGTTTACTTTAATTTCTAGAATTTCTTTCGCATGGAATCATTCAATAGATTCAAGGTTTCATTAAATCATGAAATCATTCATTAATTACTCTTTTTATTTAAAATGTTTTTTAAATGTTTTTTCCAAAAGTTTTATTAGTTTTTTGTATACATAAAATGTTTGTCTTTTTCTAAATTAAGAGTTATTTAAAGTGAAAAATAAGTATAAAAAGTGTTTTTCCCCAAAAATTTTATGTTAAGAATATTCATAATTAGCGACAATTTGACGACTTTTAAACCACTGAAGAATTGTTGTCACAAAAGATGTCTTTAATATTGAAACTGAAATATGAATTATATGAATAGAATCGAATCAATAGAATCACTAATTAATACCCTGGTTAGTCTCCAAGGGCTTCTTTGACTTTCATCGTTGATAACTCTTGTCTTGACAATGGAGCGAACAGGTTGACCTTTCACCACTTTGTCTATGGGTGCGAATATGCCGTATTTGTGGGGACACGTGAAGTATCTGACAATGAATTGAATGAAAGATATAATAAATTTTGAAAATAGTTTTGAATATAATTAAGAACTGATACTAAGTATACATAAAGAGCTATTTTGGACGTTTTTGGCGCCTACACAAAAACACATTAAAAGGGGTTTTAATTAATAGTACATAAAAACTATTTTTTACAGTCAATTGAATTTGTAGAATAAAAGTGATTAAAACAAATTCAATGTTCAGAACATCAGATGAAAGCAGATTCAAAGCATTCTTTGTCACAATTTTCAAGGTTTCAAACTATAGATTACAGATAATAACAAATATTTTCCAAACATAGAATTCATTGAAAAATAGCAAAGTTTTTGTCAATTGTTTTTAGAGATAAATAGAAAATAATATTCAATTGAAACCTCTTTCCTGCAACTGATCCATCGTTTTTGCCAAAGGGTTCGTCGAGTTCAACGCCGACCTAATAATGATCACAAACAATAAGAAATATTTATATGTTATACGCCTTTCCCACCCATTGGCCACCGGCGAATGTGGTTCGGCCGACGAACCGCACTCTTCCCGTTTGCATTCCCCTGTCCTTCGTGTGGACAACCACTCGGTCGCCAAGCCTTAGGTTGTGGTCGTGATCGTCATTGTGTGAAGTAGTAGTTGTGGTCACATTCGTTATGACTTTCGATGGACGGGTAGGCAAAGCATAGTGAGGAACTGAAGGAATGGTAGTATACCTAGTGGTCACGATTCTAGACTTTCCATCAGGTGTTGTCGATCTTTTGATAATTCCAGTATCGGTGAGTCGTTCCCCTCTGGACCCCAAAGGATATCTACTCAAGCGATAGAGACGGGCGAAGATTCCCCGAAAGGGTTCGCATTGGAAATAACGGACGCCATTAATAGAGCCGTCGTTTTTGCCTAAGAGTTGGGATTCAATTATGGGTTGCTTTCAATGCAAACAAAGTCTGAAACCATATATCACTAAATGCCTATCAATTGACCACAACTTAAGTCAAACCTCAACGTAATCTCACCCTTATAGTTGTCGAGCACAATGCCGGCCCACTCGCCTTTCCCGAAATTGGTCTCTCCAATGAACTGAATATACCCGGGTTTGTTGCCTCCGACCCAAACTCGATCGCCAACAATGAAGTCATCGGTGTCTGCGGTTAAGACACTGCTATTGAAAGGACTGCTCTCTAAAAAGTGGTCAAACCTATGAATAATCAAGAATTCTAATATTCTCGGAAAGGTATGCATACCCCTGGAGAAGGCGGCGCTGTCATCCATGTCCTCGAATGTCACTATAGAGTTGTCGCTCAAGAATTAAAAGCGTTTTTAATTCACAAAAATTCTCTAATATTTGATTCTTTCAAAGAATATGAGAAAATGTTTTAAAGTAAGCACAGGTATGTCATTGGATAGCCTAGTGATGCGAACTCTCCAAAATTGGCACATAATTGCAAAGTGTGGGCAGTTGTTATTGTGACGATTCCCTACCATTCCCTACCATTCCCTACAAATTCAATGATTACTTCTATAAAAGTACAAAAAAGATAAACAGGTTTTATGATGGAATTGCCGCCCCTTTTCGCCCCTTCGAATCATTATTCAATGAAAGTCTTTTGAAATTTGTTTTCTCTCATCAATTCAGAGACAACTCTTTCATCAGACCTTCAGTTCATTCAATATTAATGAGTTTTATTCAAAACAAATTCATTTCTCTCTTTTTAATCGATGGATGAATTATAAGCAAAACAAATGAAGTGAAAAAAATTGAAATGAAATCAAAAAATATAAATCCTTTTGAAAACATTTAGTTATGAATACAAACAATAAAAAAG